>CM064513.1:90251822-90329151 GCA_032716605.1 Paralithodes platypus
ACACTTCATCTATACTATAACTACCTAACAACATCTCTCACTACAACCTACAGTATATCCCCAACACTTCATCTATACTATAACTACCTAACAACATCTCTCAACACTTCATCTATACTATAACTACCTAACAACATCTCCCACTACAACCTATATCCCCAACACTTCATCTATACTATAACTACCTAACAACATCTCTCACTTTCGCTCGGTCTTTCATCTTCCCTTTAGTTTATTTAATTCCATCATTCATATTGCTTGCTATTCATCATATCTATAATTCATATAAACTTATCCCTATCATAATCCATTTGTTTTCACTCCTATTATCATCCTATATATTATTTAATTTCGTATTTTGAGTTGTGCTTGGTCTTTCATCTTCCCTATTTTATTTTATTTCATCATTCATATCGCATATTACACATCACATCTATCACGCATAATAAATATAATGATATGGCTTATATCCCTTCCCGCATAAATATACAACTATCTTTGAACTAACATTTTATTGTACACTCGATCAACCAACAAAATTCTAGGTTCGCTACAATATTATTTAAGGTCCTAAGCATTGATGAATCAGTCAGTATTAGTAGAATCATAATAATCTTAACAGTAAAATCAATCGTAGTGTTAAATATCTGAACTTTAGAAACCCAGTGTAAATATATCAGTGTAAATATTATTGATAAATGGACCAGGGACACCAGCTGAGCGGTCTAGGGGTTGTAGAGGGAATGAACCTAGGGGTTGCAGAAGGAATGAGCCTAGGGGTTGCAGAAGGAATGAACCTAGGGGTTGCAGAAGGAATGAGCCTAGGGGTTGCAGAAGGAATGAGCCTAGGGGTTGCAGAAGGAATGAGCCTAGGGGTTGCAGAAGGAATGAGCCTAGGGGTTGCAGAAGGAATGAGCCTAGGGGTTGCAGAAGGAATGAGCCTAGGGGTTGCAGAAGGAATGAGCCTAGGGGTTGTAGAAGGAATGAGCCTAGGGGTTGCAGAAGGAATGAGCCTAGGGGTTGCAGAAGGAATGAGCCTAGGGGTTGCAGAAGGAATGAGCCTAGGGGTTGCAGAAGGAATGAGCCTAGGGGTTGAAGAGGGAAAGAGCCGAGGGGGTGGAGAGGTAATGGCCCGAGGGGGTGGAGAGGAAGTGGGTCGAGAGGGAGTGGGTCGAGGGGGAGGGGGCCGAGGAGGAGGTGGCCGGGGTCGAGGGGGATGGAGAGGGAGTCGAGGGGGATGGAGAGGCGGTCGAGGAGGAGCTAGCCAGTATGACAATGGGTACGGAGGTTATCCTCTCCAATATAAAATTTATGAACAAAATAAGTTCAATCCTAGTACCGGTACTGATAACCGGAATCAAGCATACACCCCATACGAATACGGTTATGCGGGCACGAGATATTACCCGGAAAATAATTATGATGGGGCCAACCAAGGGCAAAATTATCAGTACAGTGGTCACGACGCTCTTCCAGGATCGTACGTAGAGAATATAACAGAGCCGAGAAACAATCGCGCTCGTACGGAACCATCTCAGGGTGCTAAACCTCAAAATGCTGGCGCGGATCTTGGGGCAAAGCCTAAGATTCCACGCGAAACCAAGACCGAGGGAGGGGCGACTCCAGTAAATGCCACCACCCCCAAGCCAGCCCCTACCCAAAAAAAATACCACAAAAATAGAAACCCCAAGAACAGGAGAGTAAATAATCTACCCAAGGATTCTAAAAACCCCGTTGCCGGAGCTGCAGGGAATCGTCCAGTACCTGTTACCGGTACTAATTCGACGGTTAGAACTTCCGCCCTTCCCCCACCACCAGAGCCTTCAGCTACACAAACCCCACAACCTGTTAAAAAGAAGAAGAGGAAGCGGCCACCAGTACCGAAATCTCCACCTAAGAGCAAACTGGAAAAGGAATATGGTTTCCCAATTTCAACCAGATTTGATGTGTTCATGGAAGATGACACAGACGAAGATTCTGATACCCAGAGCAGTGATGAAGAGAGAATACCGGTATCTGAAAAACCTGACGAGACAGGTGGAGCCGTTTCCGCAGAGATTATTCAGCCCACCGAAAAGCTTGCACCACCTGTCAACGAAAGTGAGCCAGGTGGTGAGACAACCTCGCCGAGCGATAACGAAGTTCAAAAGAAGAAAGGTGGAAAGGGTCTGAAGAAGGGACTGAAAAAGGTGGGCGGTGCCATTAAACGGGCCTTCAAACGATGTTTTTGCTGTTGCTGCTGAATACCCCAACAGTGAATACGGTGAATAAATTTACAGCGTACTGCGGCTGTAATCCGGTTGACTGCGGCTGTGGCCCGGTTGACTGTGGCTGTGGCCCGGTTGACTGTGGCTGTGGCCTGGTTGACTGTGGCTGTGGCCCGGTTGACTGCGGCCGTGGTCCGGTTGACTGTGGCTGTGGTCCGGTTGACTGTGGCTGTGGTCCGGTTGACTGTGGCTGTGGCTCGGTTGACTGCGGCTGTGGCTCGGTTGACTGCGGCTGTGGTCCAGTTGACTGCGGCTATGGGTTGTTGTTAGTAATCATAATTGTACAGTTTCCCACATAAGTTCCGTTCCTCGTCGTGATTTTATGTATGGAAGTAAAATGAGTACGAATGAATAGCGAGTGTGGTTTCTTGTAATTATCAGTTGATTGGCCAAATAAGCTAACGACTGCACAAGAAACTACACTCGTAATTCAATCATGCGCGTTTTATAATACCATGTATAAGATCACAGAGAGGAACAGAACTTATGTGGGCAACTGTAGGCCTATGTATGAAATTTGTAATTGGTATTGGCACTAAGGTTAGTGGACACTAACACGACAGATCCTTCAAGACTGGGACGAACACCCACGACTCGACAAAATCATGTGTCTTGCCACGAGTTGACTAGAGATCGTAACGATGTCGATACGGAGGAGAAACGAATGCTACGAAAAAGATAAGAAAAGTCGTGCAAAGAGTACACGAATAGTCCACGGAAAAGATACGACCCAGAAGACTGCGATATAACTCAGAAGAATGGTATACGAACATCGAACATCGTAACGAAGCAGCGAGACGTGCTGTTGCCACGTCTGACGTTGTAACATTTCTGCACGGAAGAGATACGATCCGCACGGCAAGTTTACAAACCAGACGACTTTGATACGGACCATACGACTTTGATACGGACCATACATCTTTGATACGGACCACACAATTTAGATACGGCGAGTTTGTGATGAAGACCAGACTCAGACAACTTTTGACAGTTGCCGGGGGATTCTCGCGAACTTTTGAACAGCCCAAAATCTCGTATCGACCCACTATCGATACGTCGCTTGGACCGTGAGTCACCCAAGGCTAATTTACGATATCCACGATTATGTTGCCGATTCGCAGTATCAGGCAGAAATTTAGAGTCGTGAACTCGTCTGGAGGGGCTTTCGTGTTAGTGTAAAATAATCTTTAGAAAAAAAGAAAAAAACAAACCTGCTGTTTGCCTCTGTGTGTGTGTGTGTGTGTGTGTGTTTGTGTGTGTGTTTAAACCTTTTCTTCAGCGGGTCGGGCCGTGGCATAGTCAGTAGAGCTTCGGCTGCTGATCAAAGGATCGGCGGATCGAATCCTCACTGTCAAAATGTTATTGGTAGATGTCAAGCCCGGGCAACTTGACTTAGCAATTCGTGACAAACGCCTAATCTTCACGGCCACCCCTTCTCGGTAATTACGGCGTCTGGAGAATAAAAAAAAAAAAAAAAAAAAACATTATCTACCGGTAATTTGCATTCAGAGAGAGCCTGTCTTCCACCCCGTCTGTCTGTCTGTCTGTTTGTGGGGATGACTAGATGTGACAGACTCATTTCCTCTTTGTTATGCCTCTTCCTCCTCCTCGTGTTGCTTCCTACTCCTAAAATATCTCTTATGTGGAGTTTTTTTCTTCTTAACCCTTTCAAGCTTCTTTTCTGTTTTCCGGCTATTATTAGACGATGTTATTCAGATTAGGAAGGGTATGTGCAAATCAGAGGGTTGAATGAGATAGTCTTTACCCATATAATTCCCACAGATCCTTCTTAAACTGCATAAAATCGTCTAATGAGTAACGGGCGTGTTTACATACTGTATAGCACACTGAGGGTCTATAGCACACTGAGGGTCGAGCTGATGCCTTGACGTAATTCAGTCTTAATCATTACACATTCCTATATCAAGCTAAGTGTTTTATATATATATATATATATATATATATATATATGTTAGTAAAGCCAGGTAATACATTTTCTTTAATACATACGAGGTTGAAAGAAATGGCAATTTCTGCGTTGGAAATTTTATTATTCAAAGTTTCCAGGTCTCTGATGAGTTTTCGCTGGGTGGCAGGAAGTAGATGAAGGAGATGAGCAAAATTCATGGTGGTACAGGGTTACATAAATGTAAATGATGATACAGGATATACGACGCGTTTCACTGGACAACCAGCATTATCAAGTAAGGAATTATATAAAAGGTAAACAGGAAGGGTATATATAGAGGGTGGAGGATCAGAGGAGGCGAAAAACAAGGGGCAAAAATCTACTATTGGTGGAGGGGGATTCTGGAAAAGAGAAAGGGGGGAACCGCTTCACGCATGCGCACCTGGATGCGGGATGGTGGTCGGTTGGTGGGGTCGAAGCTGATTGGCTGCGTGTCGAGGGGCGTGGCCTAAGTTGTGTGGCGCCTGCGGAAGACGAAGCTGAAGGAGGTAGCGCGGGGGGCTGCATCAAGGGCACCGGGGGGCGAGGGGGGGTGTTAGGTCCTGTAGGAAAGTGCCTTTTGGCAGAAGGAAGGATCTGAAGGTCCAGAGTTTGGTTGTTGATGTTGGGATGTAAGGCTTGGATATATAAAGCTTCGAGTATAGGTAATCTCCTTGGGTCACTTTCTTTATCGAGTATGGTGGTGTGTTTCTCTAACTCGTTGCGTGTGAGGTGAGGGTGGTTAGGGTGTGAGATAGTGGTCTTTGATGGCTCCAGCCTGAAGGTGAAGAGTTAGCCGACGTGAAAGACGAGTCTGCGTCATACCAATATAGGAATGAGGTCCACAGTCCTCATAATTACAGGTATGTTGGTAAATGACGTGATCGTCGGTCATCGGGCTCTTTATCTTGGTGGAGGCAGGTTTGTTGCGGAGAACGAGGTTGGAGGTCTTGGGGGATTTTGTAAATAAATTATTAATTTGATTTTGTTTTTCCGGGTTGGTTGGGTGGACATGCTTGGAGATTATTTCTTTTAAGACGGCCTCGTCATTTTTTGTGTTCAGAGGACATGTAATTGCGGTAGAAGATCTTAATTTCATTGGGGGGGTCAATGTTGGGAGGGCTTTGGGTGTACCATTTTTCAAGATGGTGGTTGATGGTGCTGGAGATGTCGGAGTTGGAGTATCCGTTATTTACTAAAACTTGGGATAGTCTTTCTAGTTCCTGGTGGGTGTCGGCCCAGGTAGAGCAGTGCGTGAGGGCTCTCCTAACATAGGCGGAGATGGAGGATAGAAGATAAACGGCGGGGGCATTCACTATCGCTGTTGAGGCATTGTCCTGTGTTAGTTGGTTTAATGTAGACGGTGGTTTTGAACCCATGGTCGTTCAGAGCTACGAGGATGTCGAGGAAGGGGGAGTTGTCCATTGTTAGATTTTTCAAAGGTGAAGTTAAGTCCGGAGGAGGTCATGAAGCGACGTTGGAGTTCCTGTAGTTCGTGGAGGTCCTTGATTTGCACGAAGATGTCATCCACGTATCTACAGTAGACGGCGGGTCGTTGGGCAGCTAGGAGCTCTTCCTCGATGGTACCCATGAAAAAGTTCGCAAAAAGAACTCCTAGAGGGCTGCCCATCGCCACACCGTCTATCTGCTTGTACATGTTGCCCCGGGGGCAAAGGAAGGGGGCCTCCTTGGTACATAGCTCCAGTAGTGTTTTCAGGGCCTTCTCCGGGATGTCCAGTGTTGGTGTATCAGGGCAATGTTAAATTCGACGTAGAATCATGTCAATGGTCCTATCCACTGGCACGTTGGTGAACAGGCTTTCTACGTCGAGAGAGGCGATTGTGTGGTTGTTGTCACGGGGGGCGTCTCGTAAAATTTCCAAGAAATCGTGGGCTGAGTTAAGGTTGAATTGGCTGGGCACGTAGGGGGTGAGGAGGTTGTTCAGGGCCTTGGCGATCTGGTAGGTGGCAGTGGGGATCTGGGAGATGATGGGGCGGAGGGGGTTCCCAGGTTTGTGTGTTTTGATGGTTCCGTACGCATAACCAGGGGTGTATTCTCCGACGAGTTTTTTAAGGTGGATCCCTCCTTGTTTGGCGGTGATGGTGGTGTTGGCAGTGCGTTTGATTTCGTCGGTTGGGTTGCGGGTGATCTTTTTAAATTTGGTGTTGTCACTTAAGATGACGTCCATTTTTCTAAGATATTCCTCCTTGTCATGGATCACGAGGCAGGAAGCTTTATCCGCACGACGGATGATGATGTTGGGGTTGTCTCTTAATTGTTTGGCAGCTTGGAAGTGTTGTTTGTTGAGTATTTTGCTATGGTGAGTTCCTTTGGTTTTGGCGGCTTCAGCGAGGAGAGTAGGTTGTAGGGCGGGAGTAGTGGTGACCATGCCATCCTTCTTGAGTCGTAGGATGTCGTCCAGGAGGATTTCCGTTTCTAGGCGTTTCATGGGTACCATCGAGGAAGAGCTCCTAGCTGCCCAACGACCCGCCGTCTACTGTAGATACGTGGATGACATCTTCGTGCAAATCAAGGACCTCCACGAACTACAGGAACTCCAGCGTCGCTTCATGACCTCCTCCGGACTTAACTTCACCTTTGAAAAATCTAACAATGGACAACTCCCCTTCCTCGACATCCTCGTAGCTCTGAACGACCATGGGTTCAAAACCACCGTCTACATTAAACCAACTAACACAGGACAATGCCTCAACGGCGATAGTGAATGCCCCCGCCGTTATCTTCTATCCTCCATCTCCGCCTATGTTAGGAGAGCCCTCACGCACTGCTCTACCTGGGCCGACACCCACCAGGAACTAGAAAGACTATCCCAAGTTTTAGTAAATAACGGATACTCCAACTCCGACATCTCCAGCACCATCAACCACCATCTTGAAAAATGGTACACCCAAAGCCCTCCCAACATTGACCCCCCCAATGAAATTAAGATCTTCTACCGCAATTACATGTCCTCTGAACACAAAAATGACGAGGCCGTCTTAGAAGAAATAATCTCCAAGCATGTCCACCCAACCAACCTGGAAAACAAAATCAAATTAATAATTTATTACAAATCCCCCAAGACCTCCAACCTCGTTCTCCGCAACAAACCTGCCTCCACCAAGATAAAGAGCCCGATGACCGACGATCACGTCATTTACCAACATACCTGTAATTATGAGGACTGTGGACCTCATTCCTATATTGGTATGACGCAGACTCGTCTTTCACGTCGGCTAACTCTTCACCTTCAGGCTGGAGCCATCAAAGACCACTATCTCACCCCTAACCACCCTCACCTCACACGCAACGAGTTAGAGAAACACACCACCATACTCGATAAAGAAAGTGACCCAAGGAGATTACCTATACTCAAAGCTTTATATATCCAAGCCTTACATCCCAACATCAACAACCAAACTCTGGACCTTCAGATCCTTCCTTCTGCCAAAAGGCACTTTCCTACAGGACCTAACACCCCCCTCGCCCCCCGGTGCCCTTGATGCAGCCCCCCGCGCTACCTCCCTCCGCTTCGTCTTCCGCCGGCGCCCCACAAACTAGGCCACGCCCCTCGACACGCAGCCAATCAGCTTCGACCCCACCAACCGACCACCATCCCGCATCCAGTGCGCATGCGTGAAGCGGTTCCCCCCTTTCTCTTTTCCAGAATCCCCCTCCACCAATAGTAGATTTTTGCCCCTTGTTTTTCGCCTCCTCTGATCCTCCACCCTCTATATATACCCTTCCTGTTTACCTTTTATATCATTCCTTCCTTACTTGATAATGCTGGTTGTCCAGTGAAACGCGTCGTATATCCTGTATCATCATTTACATTTATGTAACCCTGTACCACCATGAATTTTGCTCATCTCCTTCATCTACTTCCTGCCACCCAGCGAAAACTCATCAGAGACCTGGAAACTTTGAATAATAAAATTTCCAACGCAGAAATTGCCATTTCTTTCAACCTCGTATGTATTAAAGAAAATATATATATATATATATATATATATATATATATATATATATATATACCGGTATATATATATATATTCTTTGTTTGTTCTATTGATTGCTTAATTTGAGAGGGGTTGGGGTTGCGGGTGTTTGCTTGAAGAGGGTTTGGGGATTATATATATATATATATATATATATATATTGCTATACTTAGTGGCAAACCTACAAAAATGCTGCTCAAAACTATCCAAATACAATAATAATACCCAATCAATAATACAGCCCCAATGTCGGACGGGCCACACCAGGGACAAGTCAACATTCACCAACAAATTAGAGACAGCAGGTATTTTCCCGTTTTCCTGAAAGAGGGAGATTTCCACTTGAGGGATTTTTTTTTCTGGACCACTTTCTCCCTCATGTTTAGCCCCATTACTTTTGAGAGGGACGGAGGGAGGGAGGGAGAGAAAAAGAAAGAGAAAGAGAGTAAGTGTGTGTGGGGGGGGGGGGGGGGGGTGAGTGAGTGAATGAGGGAGGGGGAGAGAGAGAGAGAGATTGATAGGTAAATGGATATAGATAGATATATAGAAAGAGATAGATAGAGAGAGATTGATAGGTAAATGGGTATAGATAGATAGATAGATAGCGAGAGAGAGAGAAAGAGAGAGCGAGAGCGAGAGCAAGAGAGAGATACCAACAAATAAAGTTATTAGCATAAAACGTTATGCATAAAATATACTAAGAAAATCATAGGTCATTAGCGAATCATAGGTCATTAAGCGAATCATAGGTCATTAGCGAATCGATAAATAAATGTCGCTATCAATTCAAATAAAATATGAGCTTAAATGATGGACGACCAATATATCGAATACCGATAATTTTGGTGTGTGTGTGTGTGTGTGTGTGTGTGTGTGTGTGTGTGTGTGTGTGTGCTCTTTCTTTATAGAACTTCATTAGAATCTGGTATAATACCAAAGAAATTAAAAAGTGCCAACATCACACCAATCCACAAGGGAGGGTCGAAGACAGAGGCAAAAAATTATCGACCAGTTGCCTTAACCTCCCACATTATTAAAGTCTTGGAGAGAATAATGGTTAAGAACATGGCTCAATATCTCGAACAAAACAACAAAATGAACCAAGACCAACATGGTTTTCGCACTGGGCGTTCATGCCTCTCCCAACTGCTTGCCCACTATGAAACAATTTTAGAAAAGCTGGAATATAACAAAAAATTTGATGTGGTCTATCTTGATTTCGCAAAAGCCTTTGACAAGGTAGACCACGGCATTTTGTTACACAAGATAAGACAAATGGGCATTACTGGAAAGCTCGGGATGTGGCTGCACTCGTTTCTTACTGACAGGGAGCAGTGTGTAGCGGCTAGCGGTGCAGTGTCTAGGCCGTCGGTGGTCAACAGGGGTGCCACAGGGATCGGTCCTTGGACCTCTGCTATTTCTGATCCACATATCCGACATAAACAGACACGTCTTACACTCGTCTGTAGCTTCTTTTGCCGATGACACCAGGGTACTGAAGGAAGTTTCTTCAGTATCGGATGCCGAAAAATTACAAACTGATCTGGCATCACTTTACTCGTGGGCAGAGCATAATAACATGTCCTTCAACGACAACAAATTTGAGCATATACATTACAGTTCAGGGGGAATCAATTACAATGCACACACGTTTGCAGCACCGGACGGTTCACATATAGACACCAAGGAGTATATAAGAGACCTAGGAATTACCCTCAGTTGTGACGGAAACTTTACCCAACATATACAAAATGTGGTAAAGAAGGCACGAAGCCAGGCTGGCTGGATCCTTCGTACTTTCCGGACACGTGAAAGGCTTCCTATGCTGACGTTATACAAGTCACTCGTGATACCATTGCTAGAGTATTGTTGTCAGCTGTGGAGTCCGTGGCGAGCAGGAGAGAAGCAGTCACTTGAAACAGTACAACGATCTTTCACCGATAGAATATCTGACGTCCGACATTTAGACTACTGGGCAAGGTTACGTGAACTCGACCTTTACTCACTAGAAAGGCGTAGAGATAGGTACGCTATATTATACATCTACAAAATATTGACCGAAAAATCTGTAAATATCTTGAATATACGGTTTAGCATCCACCAACAACGGGGTCGGCTCTGCCATATTGAAAGGATATACCCCAGAGCAAGTACAAGAATCAAGACGCTCAAAGAAAACGCTTTTGCTATAAGAGGGCCACTCCTTTTCAATGCACTGCCCAGACACCTGCGTGACTCAACGGAACATAACCTTGAACGTTTCAAGAACCAACTAGATAAATTCCTACGGATAATACCCGATCAACCCAAGCTGCCACATTACCACCTCTGCGCTGCCAGCAACAGCATCATAGACCAGATGGCGAAGAGACGAGCAGACGGGTTATACTAGTGGCGGCGCATCAGCGTGGCCACGGGCAGCAACTACTGCCTGAAACTACTTACCACAGGAACCACAAGGGGGGGGGGGGGGGGTGTCCGAGAGAGAGAGAGAGAGAGTGTTAATATTGGCTAGTGTTAATTGCACATGGATTTTCTGAGTGATTTGGCCAATCATCTGTATGTGTGTGTGTAATTCATTTGTATGTGTGTGTGTAATTCATCTGTATGTGTGTGTGTATAATTCATCTGTATGTGTGTGTATAATTCATCTGTATGTGTGTGTGTATAATTCATCTGTATGTGTGTGTATAATTCATCTGTTTGTGTGTGTGTAATTCATCTGTATGTGTGTGTGTAATTCATCTGTTTGTGTGTGTGTAATTCATCTGTATGTGTGTGTGTAATTCATCTGTATGTGTGTGTGTAATTCATCTGTATGTGTGTGTGTAATTCATCTGTATGTGTGTGTGTAATTCATCTGTATGTATGTGTGTAATTCATCTGTATATGTGTGTGTGTGTAATTCATCTGTATGTGTGTGTGTAATTCATCTGTATGTATGTGTGTAATTCATCTGTATGTGTGTGTGTGTAATTCATCTGTATGTGTGTGTGTAATTCATCTGTATGTGTGTGTGTAATTCATCTGTATATGTGTGTGTGTAATTCATCAGTTGTAAAAATAATCAAGTTTTATCAAAGAGCATCTTCAAAATTTAATAATCCACAGTTGTCAATAAGTAGAATCGATTCATTCCTACTGTTAAGCGTATACAGTAGAATCGATTCATTCCTACTGTTAAGCGTATACAGTAGAATCGATTCATTCCTACTGTTAAGCGTATACAGTAGAATCGATTCATTCCTACTGTTAAGCGTATACAGTAGAATCGATTCATTCCTACTGTTAAGCGTATACAGTAGAATCGATTCATTCCTACTGTTAAGCGTATACAGTAGAATCGATTCATTCCTACTGTTAAGCGTATACAGTAGAATCGATTCATTCCTACTGTTAAGCGTATACAGTAGAATCGATTCATTCCTACTGTTAAGCGTATACAATTGAGTAATTGGGCCAGCTGTGTCTATTACCCTCTATTGTTCCTCGTTATGGCCACACACGTAAGCCTCGCCCAATTAATCTCTTTTGTCAGCTTACAAAGGGCCTGGTAGTTGTGTTTGGTGACTCGTTATATCCCATGTGTATAATCCATGTGTATATCCCATGTGTATCCCCCATGTGTATCATTAAGGGGGGATGGGCGTATTTGTTTGCTCATGGGTATATGTTTTATCATTTATTTAGTTTCCTCCCTAGACCTCCATCGAGCTTATAAAAAGACACCCCCAAGACCCTCCTTCAAGATTGAATTGTACATTTTTCGATAGAAAAGGTTCCTCTTAAACTAGAGGCTCGATATCGCTCGCCAGGAAAAAAAATCTACACCTAAATGACACGAAAAATCTAAATATTGACAAAGAAATGGGGCGACAGGTCTTAAAATCACCAAACTAATGGGCCGAACGTCCTAAAATCTGAAAACTAATGGGGCTAAACATGAGGAAGAAAGGGGACCAGAAAAAACGACCCATCTCCCCTAAAGCCGGTATCACACGAGCACTTTTTCCCTCAACATTTATCCCCAACACTGGTCTGGCAGCTTATTCCCTGACTGACCCTTCCCAAATGGTAGAAATATTAGGTGGATTATTCCATTCGTTTGTGAGTTATAGAGGTTAATGTTTAAGATTTGTTACCTACTTACTTGGAATAGTCACTTGAAATAGGTTATAGTCACTTGGAATAGGTTATAGTCACTTGGAATAGGTTATAGTCACTTGGAATAGGTTATAGTCACTTGGAATAGGTTATAGTCACTTGGAATAGGTTATAGTCACTTGGAATAGGTTATAGTCACTTGGAATAGGGTATAGTCAGTTAGTCACTTGGAATAGGGTATAGTCACTTGGAATAGGGTATAGTTACTTGGAATAGGTTATAGTCACTTGGAATAGGTTATAGTCACTTGGAATAGGTTATAGTCACTTGGAATAGGTTATAGTCACTTGGAATAGGTTATAGTCACTTGGAATAGGTTATAGTCACTTGGAATAGGTTATAGTCACTTGAAATAGGTTATAGTCACTTGGAATAGGTTATAGTCACTTGAAATAGGTTATAGTCACTTGGAATAGGTTATAGTCACTTGGAATAGTCACTTGGAATAGGTTATAGTCACTTGGAATAGTTATAGTCACTTGGAATAGGTTATAGTCACTTGGAATAGGTTATAGTCACTTGGAATAGGTTATAGTCACTTGGAATAGGTTATAGTCACTTGGAATAGGGTATAGTCAGTTAGTCACTTGGAATAGGGTATAGTCACTTGGAATAGGGTATAGTTACTTGGAATAGGGTATAGTCACTTGGAATAGGGTATAGTCACCTGGAATAGGGTATAGTCACTTGGAATAGGGTATAGTCATTGGAATAGGTTATAGTCACTTGAATATATATAGTCACTTGAAATAGGTTATAGTCACTTGAAATAGGTTATAGTCACTTGGAATAGGTTATAGTCACTTGGAATAGGTTATAGTCACTTGGAATAGGGTATAGTCACTTGGAATAGGGTATAGTTACTTGGAATAGGGTATAGTCACTTGGAATAGGGTATAGTCACCTGGAATAGTCACTTGGAATAGGGTATAGTCACTTGGAATAGGTTATAGTCACTTGAAATAGGTTATAGTCACTTGGAATAGGGTATAGTCACTTGGAATAGGTTATAGTCACTTGGAATAGGTTATAGTCACTTGGAATAGGTTATAGTCACTTGAAATAGGTTATAGTCACTTGGAATAGGTTATAGTCACTTGAAATAGGTTATAGTCACTTGAAATAGGTTATAGTCACTTGAAATAGGTTATAGTCACTTGGAATAGTCAGGAATAGTCACTGGAATAGGTTAGTCATTGGAATAGGGTAGTCAGTTTAGTCACTGGAATAGGGTATAGTCACTTGCAATAGGGTATAGTTAGTTGGAATAGGGTATAGTCACTTGGAATAGGGTATAGTCAGCTGGAATAGGGGTATAGTCACGTATAGTTACTTGGAATAGGGTATAGTCACTTGAATGGGTATAGTCACTTGGAATAGGGTATAGTTAGTCACTTGGAAGGTATAGTCACTTGGATAGGGTATAGTCACTGGGTAATAGGGTATATTCACTTGGAATAGGGTATAGTTACTTGGAATAGGGGATAGTCACTGGAATAGGGCATAGTCACTTGGAATAGTCACTGGAATAGGGTATAGTCAAGGGTATAGTCACTTGGAATAGGGTATAGTTACTTGGAATAGGGTATAGTCACTTGGAATAGGGTATAGTCACTTGGAATAGGGTATAGTCACTTGGAATAGGGTATATTCACTTGGAATAGGGTATAGTTACTTGGAATAGGGTATAGTCACTTGGAATAGGGTATAGTCACTTGGAATAGTCACTTGGAATAGGGTATAGTCACTTGTAATAGGGTATATTCACTTGGAATAGGGTATAGTTACTTGGAATAGGGTATAGTCACTTGGAATAGGGTATAGTCACTTGGAATAGGGTATAGTTACTTGGAATAGGGTATAGTCACTTGGAATAGGGTATAGTCACTTGGAATAGGGTATAGTCACTTGGAATAGGGTATAGTCACTTGGAATAGGGTATAGTTACTTGGAATAGGGTATAGTCACTTGGAATAGGGTATAGTTACTTGGAATAGGGTATAGTCACTTGGAATAGGGTATAGTCACTTGGAATAGGGTATAGTCACTTGGAATAGGGTATAGTCACTTGGAATAGGGTATAGTCACTTGGAATAGGGTAGTCACTTGCTTTCTTGTATTCTGAACAGCACAAGAGGAATTACATAAGCTTAAGGGGGGTGACCTGCTTTTAGTTATTTCTGTCCTTTTCTCTCTTTCTCTGGCTTGTATCCATTCGGCCCCATTTAGCCAACTATTTTAAGATGTTTATCCCCATCTAGGTGTCGATTTCTTCCTGGCGAGCGATAGCGAGCCAGCATTATATGAAGAAATCCGGCTTCGCCGGAGAAATTTTTCTATCGAAAAATGTACAAATTTAGCCTGCTGTCTAACAAAAATAAAAAATATGCTGGCTCGCTACTGCTCACCAGTAAGAAATTGACGCCTGGATGGGGTTAAAATTTTTAAAACCGTAGGCTGAATGGGGCCAAATGGATACAAGCCAGAGAAAGATAGAAAAGGACAGAACAAAAACAGGTCACCCCCCTTAAGTATGGGTTATGATACTAAAGGCATTAATGACATCATGTATTTTATGTCTCTTCCCACAGGCATCGGAGTTTACGTATCGCGAGTGGAACAAGGCGGAGTTGCGTGGCATGCTGGACTGCGGCCGGGGGACCTACTTCTAGCCGCTAACAGCACCAACTTCTCATCCGTCACGCACGCTGAGGCCATCGCGGTAAGTAACGGCACGAGGAGGGGCGTGAGGCTACTGGGTAGGCTGGCCGAGGGTTGGTTTTGTGCTGCCGAGATGGGCGGTTTGTACGTATGGAAAAAAACGCAGATCTTTTAGGCGAAGTAACCTATCGTATGTATCTCGACTTAACCCTTTTAAGATGGGTGGTTTGTATTTATAGAAACACAGATCATAGACGAAGTAACCTATCCTTTAGTTCGTATGTATCTCGACGCCTATAGTACTCAGCTTAACCCTCTCAAGCTGGATGGTTTGTACGTAAGGCAATGTTGGTAATAGACGATGTAGGGTAATTTATGATCCCTCTTTATAGCACACCGATATTAGTTACTTTGTACGTGGGGTAATTATGTTGATGATAGTTAATGTAGGCTAAGGTATGATTCCTATATATGGCACACCGATTTTAGTCACCGTAACATGACTCTTAATTAGTATGTATCTCGAAACCTATAGTACGCTACTTATCCTAACCTTTAGTTCGTATTTAACCCGACTCCTATATTGCTTAACTTATCTCAACCTTTAGTTCGTATGTACAGTGACATTGATATTATAAGTCATGCTAGCTTTAGTTGGTACATATGCATAAATCTCCTACAGGGTTAAGTGGTATACAAATTCATTGAACGATTTTGACACACTTGACACATTCCCTCGAATCACACTCCCTGATTCTGATTCGAGATGTCCCTCAGTATAGGTTAATTGTCTCCATTTCCTAATGGTAGAAGTAAGTCCCCTCTCTATCGGACTAATCACGAGAAGACCCTGTCCAGAAGGGCGAAATTTCCGAAAGTGAGAAACACCTCAATAACTCCAAACTAAACTCTATCTTTCGGACTTTGTTGGAAAGATAATCTAAAACAGATATTAGATGTATGGACATTTACCTCGGCATAAATGTCCATACTTAATACCATTGTTCAGGCATTTGCATCCATCTTCAAATCATTACCTAAGTCTATCGGACTTTGTCCGAAAGAGAGGGATGAAGTTCATACTGGATGTGTGTGCATGTTCTGAATTAATAATTTTTAACATCGTTCTTAACACCAATAACACCCCAAATCATCAAAGAAATAGTTGATACCATGTGTACAAACTGGCCGATCTTGGTTGCATAAAATAATCTCCCTGGCGGGCTACCTGTTATCATCTATGGTGGCTCGTTGGTCTGTTCCCTTCAGTCCTCTTTACTGTATAATGGCTCCCTTTGCTAGTAGGGGGCTTGTCGAGTAAACTTCCATCATTACTATACCCTGTTTCTTTTCAGCTGACGATAAATTGAATCCCTTAGCAGCTAGTTTGTCAATGCTTAATGGAGGAATATGAAACTACTATATCTCTACATCTAATTAAGACTTAGTTTATATTGGTAGCACCATCATTCACTACAAAATCTTCAAAATATCTGCTGATTAACCCCTACACTCCCAGCGACGGCCAATGACCGTCAGTAAAAAAGTCACTCGCCAGTACCAGTGACTGATGATGGCCGTCAGTAATATGCGGTCCTTGTAACTGCCAGTATCAAGCTGCTAATATGACTTGTAGGCACTGGTCTGAGAAGTTTGCAACACTTCTCAGCTTGGCTGCCAGCCTCTAAAGGCTGGCTGGGCCAGTGCTTCACCAACTTTTGAGGTGGGAGGGTGTGCTCTCTTGCCTCTGAAGCCATTTTGGCCACACTGCCTGGTACTTGAGGGTACATTAATGGTAATATCCTCTGGTACAGTATGGGTTAATGGAAGCATGTGAAACTACTATATCTCTGCATCAAATTAAGACCAATTTTATATAAATAGCACTATAATTCACTCCAAAATCTTCAAAATATCTGAGAAATCTTGGTGGGAACTTTGCAATTTACTGTCAGTTGAAAAGAAACAGGGGTATACAATCCTAGCCTTCTATAAGTGGCTTGATTTAGATTTTGTTTTGTTTACATAACCTCGCTATACCCTTCTTGAGGATTCCTATCACCTGTGTGCTTTTTCATATTACGCTGGATATTTCGATTTGAATATAGTTTTATTTTTGTGATCCCTGTCCTTTGAATTTGGCTGTTTTCCCTTTTCCCTTGTGGGTATTCGGCTCTTTAAGATCTTTGTAGGCACCTCATTGGCTAATTCTAAGCGTAGAACTAAATCTGGGACTAAAGTAAGGAACCTGATTGGCTTATTTTTCTGCCAGGCTATCTTGGTGAGTAATGCAATGCGGTGTGATTGGCTGATGGAGTGGAGGAGGCGTGTCGGTGAGTAGTATCCTGGATTCTGATTGGTCCAATTTTATGTTCTAATTTTTAAGAAACTTATTCTGATTGGTCCGTATTTTCCTATTTTACATTCCAATTCTTAACCCCTTAAGGATCGTGACGCGTTTTGAAAATTAATTCTGGCTAACATTAGACAATTTTAAACAGCTTAGGTAGGATCCGTGGAAATCTAAAGGGTAAAGACTGACTCGATTAACCCTCTGACTTCCACATACCCTTCCTAATCTAAATAAAATCGTCTAATAATAAATAGCCAGAATAAAATGCCAAAATCGCGTCACAATCTTCAAGAGGTTAAGAAATAATTGTGATTAATCTTATTATGTTTCTAATTCTAAGAACCATTTACAAAATCTTCTCTTTATTTATATATTATGTTCTAATGTTAAGAAACTGCAACCAAACTATTCTTAATTACTTTGAGTTTTATTCGTAAGAAACATTTTCCCAAAAAATACTGTTTATTTCTGCTTCTTTAACCCAAACTTCTTAATTAATTACTAATTTTATTTTCGGTGTGAGTATCCTAGGTTCGAGTCCTTGGAGTGCCACATGTATTTATTGATTTCATTAATTGAGTTTAGAAGTAAATTTAGTTGGTGAGAAAATAGGAAATAATCGTAAGAAAAAAGAAAAAAGAAATGCCTTAATGCCTCTGTCACCTGGCTAAATCCAAAAAATCCATGGATGACCCAGATACAAAATTTTAGCTACCGGCATTTTTTTGTATTGGGGGGCGACGCACCCTCTTAACCCCAGCCACGTCATCTATCCGCACGCTTCTTTGAGTTGTGTACAGTTTGTCTATATCCCTACCCGCTCTAACTATAGTCTGTTCATTCTAGATTGGGCAGAAATCGTAATCTTTAACCTCTCATAACTCAAAAAGGACTAGAGTAATCGAGCTAATATTTCTACCAAATAGGAAGACCTGGCTCGGGAATAGGTGTGGAAATTGACGGCTCATTTGTTCTAGCCTTTTTTTAGTTATAGAGGTTACGATTTCTGGCCAACCGAGAATGAACGGACTATAGTAAGTTCACTCTTCAAACTATTACCCCCCCTCCCCTTTCAAACTATTAACCCCTTCAGTACGATGACGTCCTTTTCTTTATCTTCTGGTGAACATTGTGCGATTTTATTCCGCTTAGGATTTACTTCTAAAAATAAAGGGGGTAAGGGCCAGAGTATATAGATAGATAGATAGATAGATATATAGATATATCAAAGAGGTGAAGGTGACCTCAATTGACCTCTTTTATTCCCCCCAAAGTCTTTTCTAGGCTGAATAAAATCATCAAGTGGTTGCCATGATAATATTATTAAGAAAGGCGTCAGCGTACTGAAGGGGATTTACTTCCTCTCCCCCCCCCCCCCCCGCCCTCCCCACCACTCTGTGTTAGTGTATGCATAGACCCCTCCTTCCTCCCCCGTGTATTACCCACAGTCCCTTATTGTATATGTATAAACCCCCGCCCCCTCCCCCATAACTCCCCCAACACCTCCCCCTCCCCATGCTTCCTGTCTTTTAATGGTGTTTCTGTCTCCGCCTCCCCCACCCCCCAATAAAAAACCCTGATTACCCCTAGTTTCTTCTCTTGTATATGTATAAACACCCCCACCACCACCACCAGTATGTATAACCCCCAGTTCCTTCTTGTATAATGTATAAACTCCCCACCATTCCCCCATTCTTCCTCTGTATAAACTCATCCACCCCATCCCCCTCCCCCTCTCTCATTCCATATCCCCTATTCCCCCACCCTCCCCCACACCCGCTCCACCACTCATCCTCTCTCTTCTAATAGTGTTTCTCCTAAGCCTCTGTCACACGAGCATCAACAGTAGCGGTGGGTCTGTAGCGGAGTCTAGTATCCGATAAGAGACCATAGATAAATTTGAGGAATTGGAATGAATACCCTGCGAGCCCCTGGAGCTCAAGGTATTTTCTTCACCGATCTCCTTACGTAGACTTTTGGGTCTGCTTTTATACTTTGTTTGATTTAACTTGGTCACTTCTTTCATATTGTAATCCAGGAAATCTAATTGATATTTGGCTAATAATTTGGAATCACAAATATCTTGTTTTAAATCCATCTTAATGCAGTTTATAACTGTGGGATAATTCATGTAACTACACTATTCTTTTTACTAAGCGACTGTGAGGCTCCCCACCGCTTGTCTGTAGCTCCTAACTTACTCTTCCCTACCTTCCTTCCTCCTTCCTAACACCCCCTTGGACCCTCTACCACCTCCCGGGGTACACAGGGTCTGTGTGTGTATCTTCCTACTTGGTCTAACTCATCCCCTACCTGGCAAGTGAGGGTAAGTACTCTGCACATTATAACATTGTATATATATGTACATTGTATATATATGTACATTGTATATATATGTACATTGTATATATATGTACATTATGATGACTATGTGAATAAAAAATGATGATTATGTTAGGATTAAGTGGAGGACCTTATGTAAGTTCTATAAATATGGTTTGATTATAAATTTAGTTGAATGACAAAAAAGCCCTGCACAATCTCTAGATGGATTTAACTAACTACAATTAGCCTGAGAAAGTATTCAAGTTAGTCATATAGGCTAGCCAGCTAATTAGGAATGTCTAGTCCACCACTATGTGTACCTAATTATCGGACTAGATTCGTTATTGTTAGTATTTTGACATGCTTCCGTTTTTTTTAAATAACTAATGTCTACTGTATACTTGTATATATATAACTTACTTTTATAACCACTTCGTTAGCATACAAGTTTTGTATTAACACGTGAAGTTCATGTATCAATTTAATGAATGTACTTAAGGGGAGGTATTTAGTTTGTTCCCTACTTTTTCATCAAGCTTAAAATGACATCCCCTTTCAAGATAAATTTGTACATTTTTCGGTAGAAAAATGTCCAGGCCGGAGGCCGGTTGCTCTTAAATTACAGGCTCGCTATCGCTCGCCAGGAAAAAATCGACACCTTAACGGCACGAAAGGTCTTAAAATTGACAGAAATGGGGCAAAATGTCTTAAAATATCCAAACTACTAGGGCGAAAGTCTTAAAATCTCAAAAGCAATGGGGGCTAAACATGAGGGAGAAAGGGGTCCAGAAAAAAATCCCTCAAGTGGATATCTCCCCTTAAGCTGAAGGTCGATGAATTGTTTAATATATGTCATCACGTGAAATATCAGAAAGTTGTGTTTAGAGAGAGAGAGAGAGTATCAAATCACTATAGGAATCAATGCCGTACAAGAATATATTAGCAATTTGGAGTATTTATGTTTAATTTCTGCTGGTGTTTACCAGAACCAAGCTCGTTTTTTTTTTTTTCGTCCTCTGTAATAACATACACCAGTTTTCTTTGGTTGTGGGATGGGTAACTTGCGTATTTATAACTCGATGCTCTAGTTGCTTACGTACGATTCTTATTTCGGTCGTATTGATATTTTTCGTCTGGTATCGTCATCTTTTGTTTTTCTTATTGTTATTCTTCATCTTCTAGGATATACTTCATCGATTTTTCGTCATAAGATTAATATTTGCGTTACTGATTAATTCTGATTTTGGTCTATACACAGTATTTCATATCCACTGAGACTCTTAAGTTGTATTAGTTATACTATTAATGTGTTTAAATATTTAGAGAGAGAGAGAGAGAGAGTACAAAGGAGTACAAAGGAAATCAAGCAACAACAGATCTAGTGACCCTTCTAGGTTGTTTGTCCTCCAAAACACTGAGGATCAAGTGTCCAAACAGTGGTTTAGAGTGGGTAAGGGAACATTGAAAAGGGAATTACTGCCCTGGAACTAATGTCCGTGGCAGGAGAGAGAGAGAGATGTGTGTATATTTATAATTAGCAATATTATTTCGTATTTCTTACTGTATTATATAGATTAGCATGATAAGGTTTTACCAGTACCTACTTCTTGATTGATATTAGACTACAGTAGACCAGTGTATATAACTAATAACGAACCTCTATATCTAGGTCAATATAATATTATCTTGTGTATCTATCTATGGAGCTGTGAAAGGTGAGGATATTATACAAGAGGGATGAAGGGCTCTTGGAGATACAAAGGTAACATAATGAGGGGGCTATGTAACATAATGAGGGGGCTATGTAACATAATGAGAGGGGCTATGTAACATAATGAGGGGGGCTATGTAACATAATGAGGGAGGCTATGTAACATAATGAGGGGGGCTATGTAACATAATGAGGGCTATGTAACATAATGAGGGGGCTATGTAACATAATGAGGGGGCTATGTAACATAATGAGGGGGCTATGTAACATAATGAGGGGGCTATGTAACATAAGGAGGGGGGCTATGTAACATAATGAGGGGGCTATGTAACATAATGAGGGGGCTATGTAACATAATGAGGGGGCTATGTAACATAATGAGGGGGCTATGTAACATAATGAGGGGGCTATGTAACATAATGAGGGGGGCTATGTAACATAATGAGGGGGGCTATGTAACATAATGAGGGGGCTATGTAACATAATGAGGGGGCTATGTAACATAATGAGGGGGCTATGTAACATAATGAGGGGGCTATGTAACATAATGAGGGGGCTATGTAACATAATGAGGGGGCTATGTAACATAATGAGAGGGGCTATGTAACATAATGAGGGGGCTATGTAACATAATGAGATAGGGGAAAACGAGTAGATATTTTATGTACAATGTCAAATGTATGAGTGCTCCGTAGAACAATACTATATGTAACCCAACTATAGGTAGCACCAACCAACTTGACAATAATCTTGATCCCTGACCTCTCTGTAACTCAAAAGAGACAAGAGCAAACTGGCTGTGAATATCCACACCTATGTCAATGCTAAGACCTTTCGTGCCATTTAAGTGTCGATTTTTTTCTGGCGAGCGAAAGCGAGCCTGTAATTTTAGGAGAAACCAGCCTTTCGGCCGGCCTTGTAACTAATTAAACTGCTCTGTGATCCCGGCCGCCGCCCGCTAACAAGGCAGGGCGGCGACAAAAGAGGCAGCGGGGATCCTTAATTAGTGGCCACCGGAGGGACGGGAGGGTGGTGGGAGAGCGTCTTATGGGGATGTGAGGTGGAGGGATGGGGGGAGTTTCTTATGTGATCGGGATGAGGGTGGGGGGGGGGTTAGCGTCTTATATGAGGGGGAAGAGGTGGGGGAGGGGAGCATCGTATGTGGAAGGGAGTTGAGGGATGTCTGGCGGGGAGGGGGTGGGTGTCTTATGTGATTGGGATGAGGTGGAGAGGGGGGGGGGGGGTGGAAGCGTCTCATGTGAGGGGGAGGGAGGGCGTCTTATGTGATAGGGATGTGGTGGGGGTCGTCTTATGGGAGGAGGAGGTAGGAACGTGTTATGGGGATGGGAGGGGGAGGGAGAGGGAGTGTCATATGGGTTGGGAGGAGGGAGCGTCGTATGTAATAGGGATGAGGTTGGGGAGGGGGGAGTGGGGGGGGGGTTCGTCTAATGGGATGAGGTCGGTAGCGACTTATTGGAGAAGGAGGGGCTCGTTTTATGTGATGGTGGAAAGTCAACGACCCAACAATACACTTTTCCAACCAAAGATATATTATCTAACCAACACATTAGTCACGGAATATGAATGATGGGCGTCGCCACCTTTCTATTCTCTATGTGTGTGAAGGAGATAAATGGCAAAGCTACCTGTAACAAGTGCCCCTCAACTACTACATTTTTATAATACACCAGTTTGTATCCGGCCTAAGTCAAAATATTTCATTATTCTCCAAACCTCTTATGGTTTTCTTTTAAGGGAGCCCACCTCGTTTTTGTTTTCTCTTTCTCTCCCTGTCTCTTTGGCTTGTATCCATTCGGCCCCATTCAGCCTACTGGTTTAAGACGTTTATCCCCATCCAGGTGTCAATATTTTCCTGGCGAGTGGTAGCAAGCCAGCAGTATATATATTTTTTGTTTTGACAGCAAGCTAAATTTGTACATTTTTCGATAGAAAAATGTCTCCGGCGAAGCCGGATTTCTCCATACAATGTTGTCTCGCTATCGCTCGCCAGGAGGAAATCGACACCTGGATGGGGATAAACGTCTTTAAACAGTAGGCTGAATGGGGCCGAATGGATACAAGCCAAAGAGAGAGGGAGAGAAAGATAAAAAAAAAAAAACACAGGTTAACCCCCTTAAGTATAACATTACCACCCTCTCTCTCTCTTGTAAATTAATGTTTAACAACCCTTCTATACCAGCTCTCTTCCCTTTATTAAACGCATCATGCTACCTTAATGAGAGATGGGTCGCTTTTCTGGTCCCCCCCCCCCCCCCCATCTTCCTCATGTTTAGCCCCATTGCATTTGAGATTTTAAGACGTTTGCCCCATTAGTATGACGATTTTTTAAAGTTTCGCCCCATTTTTATCAATTTTAAGACCTTTCGTGCCATTTAGGTGTCGATTTTTTTCCTGGCGAGCGATAGCGAGCCTGTATTCTAAGAGGAATCGGCCTTCGACCGGGACAAAATTATCTTACAATGGGGTCAAGGGGGTGTAATTTTAAGCTTGATGGAGGTCTAGGGAACAAACTAAAAAACATCCCCTTAACCTTATTCATGTATCCTCTACAAATGTACAACAATATAATCAACAATAATAATTTTCTAATAATTTTCGTAACTGCTACTTTAAAACCAAAAAAGTACCCCAAAGACTTTCCTACGAGATGAACTATAGTTGCGGTGTGTATATCATCATCAAATACCGCCAAACTTTGATCAATTTATGCGTACTTAGGTCGTTACTCTTGGGGGGGTATAGTTCGGGCCTTAACCCTTCCTCAACATGTGTGTGGGGGGGGGGGGGGGGTCATCAGCCTAATAGCCAATTTACAAACTTGCGAATTTCATGCTGTGAGGAAGTTTGAGCTGTAGACTTCGATATTTCGCAGAATTACCAGCTAAAGTACGGTTGTAATGCATTTGTAAGCTCAATAATTAAATTAATCCTACTTTCTATCCATTAGGAACCTACATCATTATTGCATTTTTGGTTTTGTGTGTATTGATGTTTACGGCTTCAACTTCCTTATAGCCTGAAACACTTGAGTGGTCAATTTACCATCTTCCCTACATAACTCACTGGTCGGTGTAATGTACAGTCGCGCTAATAAGTTTTTTATCTCGGCACCAAGTATATTTTGATCAATAATCAGCAATATCTAAGCTTCATTTCTTCATATCGAGTGAGATATACAAACATGTTCCTACACTTACCCACCCTATTCACTATCTGACAGACATTAATACAGCACAGAGCAAGCCAAACGTAGTGACAGCTGGGACATGACTTATTAGCGCGATCGTACCTCAGTTCCGAGAAGACTGTGGACCTTATGGTAACTTGTGCTGCGGCTTTTCAACTCTGGGGGAGGCACTCGTCACAGGCAGTTCTGCCTTTTGTCTCCCTCATCCGCATAGAAAAAATAATATGCATGATTTGGTAAAAGCTTGGTAATACATCCTCCAGTTAAGGGAAGGTATTTAGTTTGTTCCCTAGACCTCCATCAAGCTTAAAATTATACCCCCTTGAGTCCCTTTCAAGATAAATTTGTACATTTTTCGGTAGAAAAATGTTCCGGCCGAAGGCCGGTTCCTCTTAAATTACAGGCTCGCTATCGCTCGCCAGGATAAAATTGACACCTGAATGGCACGAAAGGTCTTAATATGGGGTGAAAGTTCTTAAAATCGCTAAACTAATGGGGCAAACGTTTTATAATATCAAAATCAATGGGGCTAAACATGAGGGAGAAAGGGGTCAAGAAAAAAATCCCTCAAGTGGAGATCTCCCCTTAAACCGTAGTTCGATGAAGACTGCCATCACTATATTTCATTCGTAATCTAAATACTGTATAATCGAATTTATTTTGTTCACTCCCAACACCAAACATCTCCCAATAAAACTGATGAAAGCATGTGATCTTCCCGGGAGTCGAACCTGTTAACCGATAAAAACATTATGTTCTGTGGAAATACTCTCCATTATCCGAGTTTGTGTAAGTTACCGAATAATCTCCCTCCTTCCAATAACCAACTTTGGGCCACAGCTCTGACTTCCCAGGCACCACACATGCAGGCCCATTCCTCTCGCACTGAAAAAGACTCTGTTTTCTGGCCACAGGATCCATTGTTATAGGGAAGGAAATTTCTAGTACACTTAAATTGATTGGGTTGGATAAGAAACACATGAAAGAGCTTTGATTCTTTATTATCTAACGTTTCAGGCAATGTACAAATCTTCAGAGAGATAGTACATGTTGAGTGGTACTTGAAAAGTAGACAGAATGGATCAAAAAACACCATCTAAGGAAGAGCACTTTATTGACAACGTTCCGCAGATGACCTGATGAAGCTATCTGCGAAACGTTGTCAATAAAGTGTTTTAGCTGATGAAGCTATCTGCGAAACGTTGTCAATAAAGTGTTTTTCCTCAGGTGGTGAAGCTGATGAAGCTATCTGCGAAACGTTGTCAATAAAGTGTTTTTCCTCAGGTGGTGAAGCTGATGAAGCTATCTGCGAAACGTCAATAAAGTGCTCTTCCTCAGATGGTGTTTTTATATCCAGAGATAGTACTCTTTCAGATATCAAGGGCAGGAGAAGGGTATATATCATCATTGGGTATATTGATAGTGATTCTTTTTCCTATCCTTATATTAGATGGGTTTATTACTCTCAATATACTTTACTCAGGTTATATTTTTATGGACCCTTTGATTATTCTTTGATACACATTATATCAAATAATTTAAAGAGTTTAGAGAGCTAATGGAAATAATACTTGTGGGTATAAACTAACCTTATAAACACGTCTATGAAATTACAGTAGAGCTGGCTGGAATGCACTGAAACCTCACCTCGTGTGGACCATTCATTCTTTAATTTTGTTTATATATGAATACACTATATGCATAAATGTACAGTACTTCAGCCATATTTTTAATATATTGCAAGTATATTAACCCCTTCTGTACCGGCGAGGTATTTATTCATTTGTTATAGTTACTGTTACACGATTTTATTCAGTTTAATGAGCCTCTAGCAATTAACAGGCTTCGAACTTTCTGACTTAACACTTTTTATTACGGTAGATCCTTGTTAAACTGTACACAATCGTCTAAATATACCCAGAATATACCCAGAATATACCCAGAATAAAGATTAAAGGACGTCGCCGGTACAGAAGGGTAAAGACACCTCCCTTCATAACTAATCAAGGAAGCACCGAGCGTATCACACACGGAGTTGTTGATCCGTGTGAATCCCGGGCGCTCCGTCTGTCTAGACTCTAGTCCAACACTGATCACTCACAACTCAACTTTCCCGCCAAAAAAAGCCCGCGCAACTTGTGTGGTCCCGGTAAAAAGAAGAAAGTTAAGTTGGAGAAGATTGAGGGAGGAATTGTCTGGGTGTAAAATGATGGTTAGTTACAGAATTCTTGATCTGCTGACAGTTTGGGCATTATTCTTGGACGCTTCAATTTTATTCTGGCTGTTAATAGGCGATTTTATATTGTTTAAATTGTGTATTTTAGAGTATAAGTGTTAGTCTCATTCTACACGCCGCAATGTTGGATCTTTTTCACTCTTCTGTCGCTATCGCAAAAATCAATGTTCTTCAGAGCTCCAAAGTCCAAAAGTCCCTAGCCCAACACACTCCCATATTATATTAGCCTATTTATATTATTTTTATCCCCCACCCACATAGCTATTAACATTTAACTAATTTTCTGTCGCACATCTACTTTTATTTAACTACTCCTTCTCACCCACTCATCCGTTGTTACTCACTCGATCTGCCCCACTCACCCATCTGCCACTCATCCAGCAGTCTCTCTCCCTATACACTCATACATATGCACACCAGATGGCCACAAGGAGGCTTGCACATTGTAGAGGCGGACACTCATACTCTACACACACACAGACACACACACATACACACACATATATATATATATATATATATATATATATATATATATATATATATATATATATATATATATATATATATATATTCTCACGGCCACCCACTCTCTGCCAGCCAGGTACCACTTCCACAACACCCTTAGACCTCAATTTTCCTTGGCGGTAACCCCGTCTTTATACCCCGAGGAACAACCCTTGCGATTCCAGTCAAGATTTACTGCTCGAACTCTGCCAGCCTTAACACTGGGGGAGGGGGGGGGGGGAAGAAACAGAGGATTAAGCTTGAAACAGGGACTTATAGCTTGAAACATGGGATTTAGCTTGAAACAGGGACTTATAGCTTGAAACATGGGATTTAGCTTGAAACAGGGACTTATAGCTTGAAACATGGGATTTAGCTTGAAACAGGGACTTATAGCTTGAAACATGGGATTTAGCTTGAAACAGGGACTTATAGCTTGAAACATGGGATTTAGCTTGAAACAGGGACTTATAGCTTGAAACATGGGATTTAGCTTGAAACAGGGACTTATAGCTTGAAACATGGGATTTAGCTTGAAACAGGGACTTATAGCTTGAAACATGGGATTTAGCTTGTATTCCCATTCTAGCGTTTTAAGATAGATAGAAATAAGCCTTAACCCTTTCAGTACGGACTGTACGGGTGATATTGTGTTTCTTTTTATTCTGGCTACCATTAGACGATTTTCCTGTTTAGCATTTTATTATGATAGTTAACATATTCGACTAGTATAGTTATTTACGGCTTCATCATCGTGATTTGATTTAAGAATGCAACTAAGAATTTGATTTAAGAATGCAACTAAGAATTTGATTTAAGAATGCAACTAAGAATTTGATTTAAGGATGCAACTAAGAATTTGATTTAAGAATGCAACTAAGAATTTGATTTAAGAATGCAACTAAGAATTTGATTTAAGAATGCAACTAAGAATTTGATTTAAGAATGCAACTAAGAATTTTATTTAAGAATGCAACTAAGAATTTGATTTAAGAATGCAACTAAGAATTTGATTTAAGAATGCAACTAAGAATTTGATTTAAGGATGCAACTAAGAATTTGATTTAAGAATGCAACTAAGAATTTGATTTAAGAATGCAACTAAGAATTTGATTTAAGAATGCAACTAAGAATTTGATTTAAGAATGCAACTAAGAATTTGATTTAAGAATGCAACTAAGAATTTGATTTAAGAATGCAACTAAGAATTTGATTTAAGAATGCAACTAAGAATTTGATTTAAGAATGCAACTAAGAATTTGATTTAAGAATGCAACTAAGAATTTTATTTAAGAATGCAACTAAGAATTTGATTTAAGAATGCAACTAAGAATTTGATTTAAGAATGCAACTAAGAATTTGATTTAAGGATGCAACTAGAATTTGATTTAAGAATGCAACTAAGAATTTGATTTAAGAATGCAACTAAGAATTTGATTTAAGAATGCAACTAAGAATTTGATTTAAGAATGCAACTAAGAATTTGATTTAAGAATGCAACTAAGAATTTGATTTAAGAATGCAACTAAGAATTTGATTTAAGAATGCAACTAAGAATTTGATTTAAGAATGCAACTAAGAATTTGATTTAAGAATGCAACTAAGAATTTGATTTAAGAATGCAACTAAGAATTTGATTTAAGAATGCAACTAAGAATTTGATTTAAGAATGCAACTAAGAATTTGATTTAAGAATGCAACTAAGAATTTGGTTTAAGAATGCAACTAAGAATTTGATTTAAGAATGCAACTAAGAATTTTATTTAAGAATGCAACTAAGAATTTGATTTAAGAATGCAACTAAGAATTTGATTTAAGAATGCAACTAAGAATTTGATTTAAGAATGCAACTAAGAATTTGATTTAAGAATGCAACTAAGAATTTGATTTAAGAATGCAACTAAGAATTTGGTTTAAGAATGCAACTAAGAATTTGATTTAAGAATGCAACTAAGAATTTGATTTAAGAATGCAACTAAGAATTTGATTTAAGAATGCAACTAAGAATTTGATTTAAGAATGCAACTAAGAATTTGATTTAAGAATGCAACTAAGAATTTGATTTAAGAATGCAACTAAGAATTTGATTTAAGAATGCAACTAAGAATTCGTAATATGTAACAATTTTCAGAAGTAGTTATTTTAAGGCCATCTATTCCAAGTTTACGAGTACTTATAATGTAACGTAGTATTGCCTTACATGCGTGAAACTGGAAATACGAGCTGTTTTACGAGGGGAGTGAGTAGCATTGGGAGAGTGATGGGCCCTACTCAATTTAAGTATAGTCTGTTTGATATATTTATATATTTATTAATTAATTTATTTATTGAATTATATATATATATATATATATATATATGTATTTGTATTTTGTTTATGTATTTACTTCAGTCTAGGGGTTAAGCTAAAAACGCATTGCTCGAAAAATGGCCAAAGCAATCAAAACACACAGTAATGATTTAACCCAATATCTTCATAACCCCCAAGACGTCGGGTGAGATAGTATGAAGTAGAGTAAAATCCTCTGGCTGTAGTATTGACGTAGTGTACAGTTAGATATCGTCTTATGATTGAAGAGGGTATTGATGTCGTAGCATTTATGGGAGTATGAGATTGATCGAAAAGGATAATTGGGAACAAAATATAAAAAAAAATATAGGAGAAGAAATCTTATTAAAAATACAAAGGTGAATAATCTTTAAAACAAATCTAGGGAAAAATATAATACAAATCTAGGGGAAAAACTCTTAAAATAAATCTAAGTGAAACAAAATCTTTAAAATCTAGGGTAAAAATCTTAACCCCTTGAAGCTCTGACGCGTTTTAGCGGTATATTTTTGGGCTATCATTAGACGATTTTATGCAGCTTAAGAAGGATCTGTGGGTATTAAAAGGGTAAAAACTCTGTATCAATCAACCCCCTGACTTCCATATATCCTTCCTTTTCTGAATAAAATCGTCTAATAATTACCAGAAAACAAAACAGAAATGCCTACTGGAGCTTGAAAGGGTTAAAATATATCTAAGGGAAAAAATCTTAAAAATGTAGGGGAAGAATTTAAAGAACAAAATATATATATAAAAATCTTGAGTAAAGATTATACGCGTGACTGAAACTGAAGCCGGTTTTCAATATAGCCAGACCAAATTGTTTTCACCCAGAATTTCGGATGGAGTCTGATTTTTTGGGGGGGGATTTTTTTTTTTTTTTTTTTTTTTTTTTTTTTTTTTTTTTTTTTTTTTTCTTTTCTTCTTAATTGGGCAGATCTCTCCGGGATCAGATGCATAAAATTAATCAAGTTTTATTATTTTGGGTCGGCGTTCGTAAAGTCCAAATGTGTTTCCTATTAAAATTATCAAGTTATGAAGAGATAATTTCCTTTTGTAATATTAAGGTACTTTAAAAAAAAATGGGATATGTGCCTGAGTAGATAGATTGATAGATAGATAGATAGATAGATAGATAGATAGATAGATAGTACTTTGTTATATATGTCCCTTTGCTGATATATCTATAACTATATATACCATATAGGAAATTGGAAAGAATATAAGTTATTTTCTTTTCTATACGTTATATCAATGTATTGTTTGAAGCTACGCGGAGGCCATCTTGAAAGAAACTGCCATAATAAATCGGTTGGAAATATATGATTTATTTATCTGTATATGGCATGAATAACAACCCCTCTCTCTCTATCTCTCTCTCTCTCTCTCTCTCTCTCTCTCTCTCTCTCTCTCTCTCTCACTGAAGACTTTGGAGTATTGCTAATCGATCCAGAATGCAGACAGCAGCCTCCCCCCACCCCTCTCTCTTTATTCCACTATTCAGGGAGTCTTTGGTCTCTAGGATGTTGTCATTACACTATTTATTGGTTTATATATTTATTTTTAATACTTTATTGCTTACTACATATATATTCTTCATGTTATTACTGGTTATTTATACAATATATATATATATATATATATATATATATATATATATATATAATATTACAATTTCGAGAATAAGTACCGTACTACACTAGAAAATTTATCTTTGTTTCCATGTAAGCTTGGTCAACATATTGAGGTATGAGATACAGCTAAGGGTGTTTTACGCTAGGCAGAGCTTTACCGTGGCGAGAGGCCCTTTGGATCCTGTGGGTGAGTTGCTGAGCTTGGTACACAGGTGCAACTACATATTTTAAGATTAGTTTTGCACAATGTTCATTCTCAGAGGGGGAAGTCACAAATATCCACTTACTCCAGGTTTCTAGTTATTGATAAGTGAACAGAAACATCACACACTGCTAGGGAATCGAATTTGTGTAAAGCCCGCTAACCAATGTATTCATATTATCACCAACCCACCAATTAACTTACAAATAAACCTAACTAATTAAATCAATGAAACTAATAAATACATGTGGTACTCCAAGGATTCGAACCTAGGATGCTCACACCGAAATACCGCATCACAGGACAGCGGAAGATTTATAAGCAATTGTATATATCGCGAATTGTATTACTTGAACTGGTCGATAGCCAGCCACCTTGAGTTCACTTGGTCCTCGGAGCCTTCAGCCACTCCACCCTCGTCCTCGTGGGCTCCTAACACTTCACATTGATCGCCAAACCTGACCTGACGAGGAGGGGGGGGGGGGGGGGTCTCTGAGGTAAATTTGCTGACTAAGATTTCGGGGGTCTTAAGGGGAGGTTTCTAGTTTGTTTCCTACTCCTCCAGCAATCTTAAAATGTCACCCCCTTGACCCCCTTTCAAGATAAATTTGTACATTTTTCGGATGTCCCGGCCGAAGGCCGGTTACTCTTAAATTACAGGCTCGCTCTCGCTCGCCAGGATAATATCGACACCTAAATTGCAGGAAAGGTCTTAAAATTGACAGAATGGGGTGGAAATTCTTAAAATCACCAAACTTATGGGGGCAAACGTCTTAAAATCTCAAAAACAATGGGGCTAACCATGAGGGAGAAAGGGGTCAAGAAAAAAATCCCTCAAGTGGAGACCTCCCCTTAAGCACATCCGGTCTCAACGTATCCTCAATTCCGCTCTCTTCGTTATTGTGTTGTAATATATAAGTTGTTATTTCCTATAGTAACTCTGAGGTGAAGCCATTCATTTTGGGGGCTTGTGAGTGATTGGTGCTTCTGAATGCTTGTGTGCTTGGTTTGTGTGGGCGAACTGTTATGTGTGTTTTGTGGGCGAACTGTTATATGTGTTTTGTGGGCGAACTGTTATATGTGTTTTGTGGGCGAACTGTTATGTGTGTTTTGTGGGCGAACTGTTATATGTGTTTTGTGGGCGAACTGTTGTGTTTTGTGGGCGAACTGTTATGTGTTTTGTGGGCGAACTGTTGTGTGTTGTGGGCGAACTGTTATATGTGTTTTGTGGGCGAACTGTTATATGTGTTTTGTGGGCGAACTGTTGTGTTTTGTGGGCGAACTGTTGTGTTTTGTGGGCGAACTGTTATATGTGTTTTGTGGGCGAACTGTTATATGTGTTTTGTGGGCGAACTGTTATATGTGTTTTGTGGGCGAACTGTTATATGTGTTTTGTGGGCGAACTGATATGTGTTTTGTGGGCGAACTGTTATATGTGTTTTGTGGGCGAACTGTTATATGTGTTCTCCTGTCACCTCATGTTTTCTCGTTCTCTTGCTGATCCACCCTTGTGGGAATAAGGGCTGGCTACTGACTGACTGATTTAATTTGATGTCACTGTGCATGCCATGGAAATCTGAAAATGTCGTGCTAGATTATGTATTTTGATATATATTTAGAATTTGAACTACAATCTTACTATCATAGTCTTCATTCATCATCTAGTCTCTAACTAGGCTATTTGCATATAATCAAGCATTCATGAACATACACCTTAAATCTGATAATGTATTTTATTCGTACTAATTCGTTACATACACTCACAGGCACTGCATATCACACACACACACACACACACGCACCTTATATAAGCTTATACAGTATGTGTTCTAGCCAAAGCTATAATTACGGACGACACTACATTAGGCCAGAGCATCGAGCGAGTGTCTTCCTCATAAATCATGTAGCTACTGTACACCCTCCTTACAAATGGTACCCTCCTTCATCATACTATAAAGGACTGGATAATATTCACCGACTGTCACACGCCCAATCTTAACCCCTTCTGTACCGGTGACGTCTTTTGTATTTGATTGCAGCTACGGTTAGAAGATTTTATGTATAGCTTAAGAATTAAGGCGAATTTAAGACCTTTCGCCCCAATTCTTTGTAATTTGTTCCCACCACCTCCATCTAGCTTATCATAACACCCCAAGAAAAAATTATACATTTTTCGGTAAAAAAAAAAATCCAGGTTGAAGGTCGATTCCTCCTAAATTACAGGGTCGCTTTCGTTCGCCAGGTAAAAATCGACACTTAAATAGCACGAATTATCTTAATATTGACATAGAAATACATGAACATAGATATACAAGGACAAACAATAATACGAAACAAGGACCAGGGGTAGTTTACAGAGAGAGAGAGAGAGAGAGAGAGAGAGAGAAAGAGAGAGAGAGAGAGAGAGTTCACATTAATTGGGCAGCTTGTTAGGCCGTCTGTCATCAAAGCTTAGCCCATATACTGTATACATCTAAGGCCTCTATATATGTATACAGTTTAGTCAAGGGTATATAATAGGTATATGAAAAGGTATATATGTATTAAGGTATAAGATTAGCCCATATATATATACTGTATATCTTAGTTATATATTTATACCTACAGTTTTAGTCAAGGGTATCAAAGGGTTATGTAAGCCGCCTTAAGCATATATATAAAAGGAATCATTATCTTGCAATTGCTGAGTTTCGTTACTAGGTCATTACTCACATAGGCTATCCTCATTAAGTGTAACATTGTAAAGTAGTTGATGGGAATACTATATATATAAGATCATTCGGTAATCCGTTTAGCTCGACAGTTGAGTATATTGAAAGTTGGACGGCCAATTACCTGTCCGACCCGTCAGTGTAGTTTTGTATATCCCGGTTCCAATAAAGGCCGCCGGAGACACAGACGAACCCGAAGCCCAACATCAAAGTGGGAGGCCTCACTGTGTTCTGCTTACTCCACCACCAAACAATGGATATATTGGGAAAGACACAACAAACCAGTCTTATTGTTTATATATAATATATATAATCAATAAGACTGTTTTGTAATATATATATATATATATATATATATATATATATATATATATATATATATATATATATATATATATATATATATAGATAGATAGATAGATAGATAGATAGATAGATAGATAGATAGATAGATAGCGAGAGCGAGCGAGATGGATACATCGGTAGAGGGAGAAGAGAGAGAGAGAGAGAGATTGAATTATATATAGAATATATATATAGAACATACCGGTATATATATATATATATATATATATATATATATATATATATATATATATATATATATATATATATATATATATATATATATATATATATATATATATATATATATATATATATATATCCTAACAATCGTAGTCCTAATGGCTGACAACATGACATACCAATGCAGTTGTCAGTTCTTGTCCAGGTCATAAACAAAAGCCTATGAATGATCGACGTATTGTTGTTGTTGTTGTTGTTGTTGTTGCTAGGTCGTATTAAAGGCGGGCTGTGGGGGTGAGATATTTCCTATTAATTGCCTTTTTCAGTTGGCAGCATATACCACATAGGGAAGTAGCCATCCTAATTCTGCACTGTAGAAAATCTAGGGTAGGAAAATTGTATGAAAACGGGGTGCCACTTTAGCGTGCGGTCTACTGGGATATTTACATTTAAAAAAAAAAAAAAAAAAAAAAATGTGCTAATCATTCTTTTATTTTATTATTATTTCAAAGACCTAGTGTGAGTATTAACCTTACCAAACAACCCATCCTAACCTAACCTAGACCTAGTAGATGGGATACAAAACTAACCCTTACCTACCAACTAGTGTGAGTTCCTAGTACCCAGTAGGTGGGATACAAAACTAACCCTAACCTACCAGCTAGTGTGGGTTCCTAGTGCCCAGTAAATGGAATACAAAACTAACCCTCACCTAGTACCCAGTAGGTGGGATACAAAACTAACCCTCACCTACCAACTAGTGTGGGTTCCTAGTACCCAGTAGGTGGGATACAAAACTAACCCTCACCTACCAGCTAGTGTGGGTTCCTAGTACCCAGTAGGTGGGATACAAAACTAACCCTCACCTACCAGCTAGTGTGGGTTCCTAGTACCCAGTAGGTGGGATACAAAACTAACCCTCACCTACCAGCTAGTGTGGGTTCCTAGTACCCAGTAGGTGGGATACAAAACTAACCCTTACCTACCAGCTAGTGTGGGTTCCTAGTACCCAGTAGGTGGAATACAAAACTAACCCTCACCTACCAGCTAGTGTGGGTTCCTAGTACCCAGTAGGTGGGATACAAAACTAACCCTCACCTACCAGCTAGTGTGGGTTCCTAGTACCCAGTAGGTGGGATACAAAACTAACCCTCACCTACCAGCTAGTGTGGGTTCCTAGTACCCAGTAGGTGGAATACAAAACTAACCCTCACCTACCAGCTAGTGTGGGTTCCTAGTACCCAGTAGGTGGGATACAAAACTAACCCTTACCTACCAGCTAGTGTGGGTTCCTAGTACCCAGTAGGTGGGATACAAAACTAACCCTCACCTACCAGCTAGTGTGGGTTCCTAGTACCCAGTAGGTGGGATACAAAACTAACCCTTACCTACCAACTAGTGTGGGTTCCTAGTACCCAGTAGGTGGAATACAAAACTAACCCTTACCTACCAGCTAGTGTGGGTTCCTAGTACCCAGTAGGTGGGATACAAAACTAACCCTTACCTACCAACTAGTGTGGGTTCCTAGTACCCAGTAGGTGGAATACAAAACTAACCCTTACCTACCAACTAGTACTTGTTCCTAATACGTAATACATGGGATACAAAACTAACCCGTAGCGGTAGACAACACACTAAAGCAAAATCTGCAACACCGAAAAAGGTATATGAAATTATTGGGTATAGACGAAATGGTGATTTGCCTTTCTATCCTTGTTTTGCAACTACAATAACAACAACAACAACACTAAGAACAACAACAACAACAACAATACTAAGAACAACAACAACACTAAGAACAACAACAACAACAACAATACTAAGAACAACAACAACACTAAGAACAACAACAACAACTAAGAACAACAACAACAACTAAGAACAACAACAACAACAAAACTAATAACAACAACAACAAGAGCAGCAAGGTAGGTGTGATGATGATGATAGTGATGAGGAAAGAACAACAACACTAATAACAACCAACAACAAGAACAAGCTAGGTGTGATGATGATGATGATGATGATGATGATGATGATGATGATGAGGAAAGAGGTGGCGATGGGAGTTGGGTGAACGATAAGAAGTTTGTGTTACACCTTAAAGTGAGAGAGAGTGTGAGAGTGTGTGTGTGGGGGAGTGAGAGTGAGTGAGTAAGTGAGAGAGAGAGAGTGTGTGTGTGTGTGAGAGAGAGAATTATGGATCTCGGGGTATACCTATCACGAACACACTGTCAATAATAAACTTGTATTATAACAAAAATATTACACTTAAAAGTAAATATATAACCCCATTCTCCCTCATGTTTAGCCCCATTTGCTTTGACAATTTAAGTAAGCATCTGTTCCTAATATGAATGTGTTTTTTTTTCTTTTCATATATACATAGAATATAGACGCACACAAAAAAAAACTCATAATCCCATTGGCACCCTCTCCACATACCCAACTAGCTAAAATTGAATTCCACATACAATTGAATTCCACATATAATTGAATTCCACATACAATTGAATTCCACATATAATTGAATTCCACATACAATTGAATTCCACATATTGAATTCCACATGAAATTGAATTCCACATAAAATTGAATTCCACATAAAATTGAATTCCACATACAGTAATATCGAATTCCACATAAAATCGAAATCCACATACCCTCCCAGCTGCCATGCACAACACTCTAAAATTGAATTCCACCCACATTTCTGTCTCAATATTGCCATTCATAAAGCTGCCATACCAGTCATCTAATACCTTATCCCTGTGTGATTCCAGGGTGGCCTTTTTGGATCATCCCTGTTTCGTCTCATTAGTTAGGTGATTGTAAAATGTGTCCGCCGATTAGCTTGTCGATTGTAAGACGCTTCACTCCATTCAGGTATCGAGTTGCTGCTTTTGACATGTACTCCTTGGTTATATTATATGGTTTGTGTGTGTGTGTGTGTGTGTGTACTATTAATATGAAAAGCAAGTTCCCTCTGAAATTCAACCCAGATAGTTATAATTGCATAAAGAGAAACCTATGGGTCCCACGAAGTTTTATTAGAGACTGAACCAAATTAATAATCTACATTTTATTAATTTCACCAAACACTCCCAATAAAATTAATTAAAGTATATATGATCCGCCAGGATTCGAACCCGGGTTATCACACACAGATTTTTGCCACCTTAACCATGACACCACCAGGACGGTTGTAATGGTTAAGGTGACAACAATCCGTGTGTGATAACCCGGGTTCGAATCATGGCGGATCATATAATTATACTTTAATTAATTTCATTGGGAGTGTTTGGTGTTGTGGTGAAATTAATAAAAACGAGGAATAAATCCCTCTCAGCCAACTCATCGTTTTGTCATTATATAATAGATTTTATGCAAATAGCCTGCACCAGTAATTAGCGTATTTTAAATATTTGCGAGATTTTTTTTTTTTTTTTTTTTTAATTAATGCCCTAAATATATTCCCCTGCCATTATGATTTGTTTCTGGGGTAACATTAGCCACATTTATTGAGTTTAAGGGGAGAAGGGTTGTTTTTATGGTCCCTCTTCTCCCTCGTTTTTAGCATACGACATCTTAAGAGGTTCGTTCCATTAGTTTGGCGATTTTGAGACCTTTCGCCCTATTCCTGTGTCAAAATTAACACCAATTGTGCTCTTTAGGTGTCGATTGTTTCCTGGCGAGCAAATAAATACGCCCATCTCCCCTTAAGTAAGTTAGTCAGAGGGACACACTAAGGATAGTAGGAGTATTCAAAGATAGTAACTTAATTCTCATCTCCACTTCCACTCCGATATTTTCCTTTTAGATGGAGAAATATCAGGTGTTTTAGGGAGAATGGGTGAGGGCTTGGGGGCAACAAAACACATATAACCCAAGAGTGAGTGAGCTGCGTGCCTCAGTTCCCGTTTGTCCGCGGTAGGGGGTGGACTCGCGCCTCCCACTCTCCCTAGCCCTCGTGTTCTCAGTTCGCGCGACCACACCACCGATTCTCAAATAAACATTCACGGTTGGTTGGCAAGATTACATTATATGTTTAATCGATACTATATATATATATATATATATATATATATATATATATATATAGTATATGCATGTGTGCATCCAAATTACATAAATCTAAAAATTGAAACTTAATATATGGTGAAACTATGTAGGCCTAATAGTGAACCAGTTACCGCAAGTGCTACCGACCATTACAAACTATCGGTAACTATTATTTTTGGATAGTTAGTTAAGTTAATCGTTAATTAGATGTATAATAAGTGTTGGGAGGCCTAAAGCAAGTGGAGATTTACTGACTGTGACAAACCCTCCAAATCGGGAAACATGACTGTGAGTATTGTGTTTTGTCTGTGTTTGTTCGCTGTTTTGTGTTGTCCTGTTCTTGCTCTGGCTTGAGTCGGCCACCCCCAAGAAAATAAAAAAATCGAGGAAAATAAAAATAAAAATTAGGAACAGTGGGGATTGGGCCTGAGTATATAGAATAGAATAGAAGGATTATTGTCATTATATTAAAGGTGTCATACGAACAACATTATCGGCTAAGTGTATCGGCGCCTGTTATTTATTGTGTTTGATTAGAGCCTTTAATTCGCTACAAGTTATTATAATATCTTGATTAACTTTTGCTTTTTAGTCTGATGTTGAACACGACTGTATACGATTAGGAGCTGTAAGATTCGAAATAGTCAAATGAAAGTTAAAATTGTCAGCTAGTAATCTCAATTTTTTAACTATTTTTGATCGAATATAGTGACTTCCTAACATCCGCCGCTGAAGTGCTTGTGTGACACCGGCTTAAGGAGTTTAGTATCATCCCCATGCACTGTACATATGGTGAGTTCAAATGTAACAAAAGTTATATGAATACAAAGACTTACGATCGTTTAGGTGTGCTTATTTGAACACAGATGAAATCAGTAATTATTGTGTGATCAAATATAACATAATTAATAAAAATACAGCGGTTTCGATCGTTTATGTAAGCTATTACGAACACGTATGATACACTTATTATGATCAAATGTAACATAATTAATAAAAATACAGCGGTTTCGATCGTTTATGTAAGCTATTACGAACACGTATGATACACTTATTATGATCAAATGTAACATAATTAATAAAAATACAGCGGTTTCGATCGTTTATGTAAGCTATTACGAACACGTATGATACACTTAGTATGATCAAATGTAACATAATTAATAAAAATACAGCGGTTTCGATCGTTTATGTAAGCTATTACGAACACGTATGATACACTTATTAGGTGGAAGAAGAGGATGGCGAGGAATATAATAACCAACATCTTTATCCCATTATCTTTATCGTCAAACGTTTCGACATCATATCATGCCATCGTCAGTGACCTACAAGTAGATAAGAATGTATATATTTTATTTGTTATTGACAAAGTTTGTAGTTAAATTAAAAGAAAATGCTAAATATCTAACACTAAAAAAATCCTAAAGCACTATAGAGAGGTAGACCGATAGAGAGGTGGAAGGATGGAGTGAGGGAGTATATGAACGAAGGCGGTGCTGGTTGGGGGGAGGGGCGTTGACTGACTGGGGACAGAGGTGCATGGGGGCGGTTCGTTCGTGTCCACCCCTTCGGGGACCGCGGCGTCAGGCAATAGATAGATAGATATAGTTTGTTCGCTGTAAGTAGGCGAGAAATCATGACCTCTAACTTCTGTAACTCAAAAACGACTAGAGTAATCGTGCTAATATGTCTACCATTTGGGAAGGGTTAGCCAGGGAAGAGGTGTAGGAATTTACAGCCAATTTGCTCTAGCCCTTTTTGAGTTACAGAGAATAGAGGTAATGTTTTATCACCTACTTACAGCGAATAGACTATAGCTATTGTGTGGTGTATTACTTAATGTTATACTAACGTGGGGGATTAATTAACCACGCAGTATAGTCCCTTCATTCTAGGTTGGGTATAAATCCTAACCTCTAACCTCTGTAACTCAAAAAGGGCTAGAACAAATGAGCTGTCAATTTATACACCTATTCCCTAGCCAAGTCTTCCTATTGGGTAAACAAAAATATATTAGCTCGATTACGCTAGTCATTTTTGGGGTTATGAGAGGTTAACCAGGAGTTACGATTTCTACCCACCCTAGAATGAACCAACTATAGTGTTTTAGTATTAGTTTGGGTGTTAGGTTTTTAGTAATACCAGTAAATCAACCCCTCCTCCCCTCCCCTCCTCCCCTCCCCTCCTCCCATCTTGCCCATCACATGTAGATAAACCTCGAATCTTGGTTACACCCCCCCTCCCCCCCCCCCCCCCCATAGCTCTGACGAAGGAAGGTTGCCAGGTTGTTGTGATGGTAATGTATGGGGGGGGGGGGGGGGGGAGGACCTGCCTTGCCAAAACTTAGTGGCTTGTGGGAACTCCCCTTGGCAAGTTTAAGACGTTTCCCCCCATATGTGACGGATGTAAGACGTGACGTTTCTCCCCGTTTTGCCAGGAATTGTAAAGCGCTTCACCCCATCCAGGTATTGATTGTTTCCTTGGTGAGCGATAGAGAGGCAACAATTAGTTGAAAATCCGCCTTTGGCAGAAACTTCATAGCTTGAATTTAGCTTGGATGGGGGCCTGGGAGGACGATTTAAAGCTTGAATTTAGCTTGGATGGGGGCCTGGGAGGACGATTTAAAGCTTGAATTTAGCTTGGATGGGGGCCTGGGAGGACGATTTAAAGCTTGAATTTAGCTTGGATGGGGGCCTGGGAGGACGATTTAAAGCTTGAATTTAGCTTGGATGGGGACCTGGGAGGACGATTTAAAGCTTGAATTTAGCTTGGATGGGGGCCTGGGAGGACGATTTAAAGCTTAACCCTTTCATTACCGACAACGCTTTATAATTGTCTTCTAGGTAAGTTTAGACGCTTTTATGGAGCTTAGGAAGGACGACTCGTGGTTTGAAGGGTAAATTGAGAGGGTACGAAGCCTTTTAATTGAGAGGGTACGAAGCCTTTTAATTGAGAGGGTACGAAGCCTTTTAATTGAGAGGGTACGAAGCCTTTTAATTGAGAGGGTACGAAGACTTTTAATTGCTAGAGGCCTTTCCTCAGCTGAATAAAATCGTTTAGTAGTTGCCAAATTATTGTGAAGAGGACGTCATCGATAGTGAAGGTGTTAAAGAGAGTCCAAAAGCCTGTTTGTATAGGTCCATGCGAAGCGAGCACCTCTAGGGTTTACTCGCGTCGTTGCTGCTGTTCTTAGGGCGACTGTTACTGATTTTGTTTGTTTTCATTTCACGGTTATTAATGAACCAAAATTAAAATGTACTCATCTAATATAATGAGAGATGATATTATAACACTTTCTACACCCATTTGTTTTACATTTTTTTTTCTCACTTTTCTTGCTTGGAGTACATGTCAAATATATAATAAAGTACATCATTATTTTCCGCAAAGTCTATGAGATAATAACTATTCCTTGTAACTTCTCCTTGCAAATCTTTCCTTCCTTGGGGCTATCTATAAAACTCTTCCTCTCTCTCTCTCTCTCTCTCTCTACCTTTTTCGTGTCTTTTTACTTTTTTGAATAGTGAAGTATTTATGTCTTGTGTAAGCCTTCTCTCTCTCTCTCTCTCTCTCTCTCTCTCTCTCTCTCTCTCTCTCTCTCTCTCTCTCTCTCTCTCTCTCTCTCTCTCTCTCTCTCGTCCCCTTCTTCCCTCCCCTATTCCCTCATTCGTATCTGACCACGGGCCCCTAGACGACCACTACTCACTCTCACTCTCTCTCTCTTTAGGTATCTATCTGTATCTCAGTCTGTCTATCTATCTATCTATATGGCTGTCTGTCTATATATATATATATATATATATATATATATATATATATATATATATATATATATATATATATATATATATATATACCGGTATATATATATATCTGTATCTATATATATATATATATATATATATATATATATATATATATATATATACATACCGGTATATATATATATATATATATATATATATATATATATATATATATATATATATATATATATATATATATATACCGGTATATATATACATATATATATATATATATATATATATATATATATATATATATATATATCTCCCTGACCACCACTCTTTCTTTCCATATGATTGGCTATCCCTCTCGCCCTTCTTCCTGGGGGGTTACTAAGGTTCAGTATTTTACACACCACAGATATTCCTCTTTCTGTTTTATATGCATTTTACACATACTATATATTCTTCAAGATAAGAGAAACAATTTTTGTACCGAAAAATGTACAAATTTATCTTGAAGGGTGTGTACGGGGTGTTTTTTAACTGCTTTGTCTGCGTTATACAGTTTACAGATGTATTCCCATTTATGCTTTATCTGCATTTTACGACGTTTCTTTTACTGCGTTGTCTCCATTTTACACTTTACAGATACCCCTCTCTCTATTTTGTCTGCCTTTTCCACTTAATATATATTCCTGTTTCTGTTTTATCTGCCTTTTACAGTTTACAGATATTCCTCTCTCTGCTTTGTCTGCATCATGTAGTTATTATAATGTAAAACTTGCTAAATAAACAAACCAAAACAGGAACGACACACTATCAAAACAAAAGAACTAATCAAAATTACTATCCTCTTTCTGTTGTCTATATTTTACACTTAACCCTTTCACGCAGTTATGACGCAGAGGTTGCCACATTAGCAATGAGAAATAGAGTTCTCTCACTCTTATAATTACCTCTCCAGAATTAGTTTTCTGCCCACAGCTAACTCAAAGACAACTGCAGAGGTTGAAATAACCAAACTAAAGGTTTCTAAACACCCCTGATGGTAACAAAGGCTTTAAAGTATCCCCAATAGGCTCAAAATCGCGTCATATGCGTGAAAGGGTTAATAGATATAGTGTGTGTGTGTGTGTCACTGTGTGTGTGTGTGTGTGCGTGTGTATGTGTATGTATGTATGTGTATTGTGTTCCATAGTTGGCCCTTAGGCCGCCAAGGATATGGGGGGGGGGGGGGTTAAGGGGGTACTAGCTGTCAAAACCAGGGCCTCCTCCCCCCCTCCCCCTACTTACATTAATACAAGGACCTTAAAGTTACCTCTATAGTCTCTCTCTCTCTCTCTCTCTCTCTCTCTCTCTCTAAATATATATATAATAAATATAATGATACAAGTAAATAGTTTAATACAAAGCTAATCCAGCTTGTGGAAAGACTTGGAAAAAAGTAATGATTTGTTAAGTAGATTAGGTCCCGAGTCCATGAAATGATAGCCAATTCATTTATCGGCCCCAGAAATTGAGTTACTATTTCATTTGCCAGGGGTGACATTTTTCTTTTCCTCCGCGAAACCCAAAATGACCACTTGCGAGTTCCAGGCTATAAGGAAGTTGCAGTTTTTGGCATAATTATTCAGCAGACTTACCAGCTAAAGTACGGTCATAATACATATACACATAAATACGGTCATAATACATATACACATAAAACCAAATTAACCATACTTTTTATCCATCAGAAACCCATATTATTATTGCAGATCTCTTTAATATCGATGCTCACGGCTCCAACTTCCTTGTAGCCTGAAACTCGCAAGTGGCCAATTCATTTATCGGCCCGGAAGTTGGGTTACTATTTCATTTGCCAGGGGTAACATTTGCCAGGGGTAACATTTGCCAGGGGTAACATTTGCCAGGGGTAACATTTGCCAGGGGTAACATTTTCTCTAACATCTCACCCTAATTTTCCGTGAGGGTGGTAGTGGTGTGTTTACCTCGTTGCATGCTCTCTCTCTCTCTCTCTCTCTCTCTCTCTCTCTCTCTCTCTCTCTCTCTCTCTCTCTCTCTCTCTCTCTCTCTCGCTCTCTCTCTCTTCTCTCTCTCTCTCTCTCTCTCTCTCTCTCTCTCTCTCTCTCTCTCTCTCTCTATATATATATATATATATATATATATATATATATATATATATATATATATATACCTAATCTATCTCCTGTCATTCTCTCTCTCTATCTATCTTCTCCTATCTCTCTCTCTCTCTCTCTATATATAATATTATATATATATATATATATATATATATATATATATATATATAATATATACCTATCTATCTATCTCCTGTCATTCTCTCTCTCTCTCTCTCTCTCTCACCCTAATTTTCCGTGAGGGTGGTAGTGGCGTGTTTCCCTCGCTGCAGTGTACACCCCCTCGTCTCTCCCTCCCTCCCTCCCTCCCCCTCGTCTCTCCCTCCCTCCCCCTCGTCTCTCCCTCCCTCCCTCCCCCTCGTCATTCATCAGCCTGCCTGTCTGTCTGTCTCTTTCCCACCTACCATTTTTCATCAAATATATCACGGTTTTTCTTACACATACACGAAAAAAGTGTGATTCTTGTGTAGGTTTGACACATTTATAAAAGTGTTCTTGCATATAGAGGACAAAAGTGCATTGCATATTATATTACGGCTTTTCTTACACATGCACGGACAGAAAATGCAATTCGTGTGTAAGTTTTAACAAATGTATTATGGTTTTCTTACACAAACACGGAAAAATAACTGCGATTTGGGTGTATGTTCGACTAATTTATGAATGATTTCTTACACATGGAGGAGAATACATGATTCTTATGTAGGTTCAACACATATATTACACTTTTCTTGCAGCTAAAGGGGAGAAACGGTATGATTTGTGTGTAAGTGAGGGTGGAAGATAAAGGTGTGAGGGTGGAGGATGAAGGTGTTAATGGTGTGATGGTGGAGGATAAAGGTGTTAATGGTGTGATGGTGGAGGATAAAGGTGTTAATGGTGTGATGGTGGAGGATGAAGGTGTTAATGGTGTGATGGTGGAGGATGAAGGTGTTAATGGTGTGATGGTGGAGGATGAAGGTGTTAATGGTGTGAGTGAGTGTAAAGGTGTTAAAGGTGGTGTGAGGGTGGAGGATGAAGGTGTTAAGGGGAGGTCTCCATTTGAGGGATTTTTTTCTTGACCCCTTTCTCCCTCATGTTTAGCCCCATTGCTTTTGATATTATAAAACGTTTGCCCCATTAGTTTAGCGATTTTAAGAACTTTCACCCCATATTAAGACCTTTCGTGCAATTCAGGTGACGATTTTATCCTGGCGAGCGATAGCGAGCCTGTCATTTAAGAGGAACCGGCCTTCGGCCGAGACATTGTTCTACCGAAAAATGTACAAATTTATCTTGAAAGGGACTCAAGGGGGTGTAATTTTAAGCTTGATGGAGGTCTAGGGAACAAACTAAATACCTCCCCTTAATGGTGTGAGGGTGGAGGATAAAGGTGTTAATGGTGTGAGTGGGTATAATGGTGTTAAAGGTGGTGTGAGGGTGGAGGATAAAGGTGTGAGTGTGGTGGTAACAGTGGAGTGGAGGAGGGAGTTAAAGAGGTGTGATGTATGGTATGTGAGTAGAGAAGGTAGGAGAGTGAGGGACTGCTTTAAGGATAGATTTCCACTTGAAGGACTTTTTTCTGAACCCCTTTCTCCCTCATGTCTAACCCTATTGCTTTTTGAGTTTTTAAGACGTTTGCCCCATTAGTTTGGTGATTTTAAGAATGTCCGCCCCATTCTTTCTATGTTAAGACCTTTCGTGCCATTTAGGTGTAGATTTTTATCCTGGCGAGCGATAGCGAGCCTGTAATTTAAGAGCAACCGGCCTTCGGCCGGGAAATTTTCTACCGAAAAGTGTACCAATTTATCTTGAAAGGGGATCAAGGGGGTGAAATTTTAAGATTCCTGGAGGAGTAGGAAACAAACTAAAAACCTCCCCTTAAGATGAACAAGTTACAAGATCAATTACTAGTATTAATAATTGGAGTTGCTTGGACTCGATATAGCTTCTGATCAATGCATTCTTTGTCTGTATTTAACCCTTCTTGCTCTTCAACTATATAATCAGCAGTTACCGTGTTTAATCTGTGTACCATTAATATCGTATACACCTTATGAATACACAGATGATGAATGCCCTTATAAGTCTTCCATAAGTCTATAAGTCTTCTTATGGTCTTAAAATTTTATTTCCTGTGAAAAACCCCATCTGGTATTCTCTTCTAATTGGTCATGTTAGTCTTCTTTCCCACGTTAAAGGAGAGGACAATGTTATTTACAGCAAAATATATAATAATCTAAGCGAATTCTACAGTTCTCTCCATACCACATAGCAACAATATGTCTGGGTGATTGCCTACCCCTGCACATTTTTGGGCTTGCATCGTTTGCTTGACTACTTCCCTGTTCTTCACCTCTTTATTTCACCTCTTTCCATCTATCTACTTGAAATCTCAGCCCACCCAAGTCCCCCCCCGACATCTTACTAATAATGGAAATGTTATCTCCATACATTACATCTTCACCTTCCACCACCTCCCATTCCAAAGTCCCCATTATTATAGAACTTGACACATCTTCCATCATATATCTCGCTGCCAAACCAACCCCAGCTCAAATTACAAATGAATAGGCTATCTTTTCTTGACAGGTCTCTCTAACCAGGTAAACATATGAGAAGGGGGAGGATTCTTGATGTTCATATATATAATTATATTCTCATCTTGGCATCTGTTGTGTTCCTTTTCATTTTTGTCTTATGGGAATGGTCCTAAGTATATTCTTCTAGCCTAGTCATTTGTGAGTTATAGAGTTTAATGATCAAGAGTTTGGGCATACTTACTTGGAATAGGGTATAGTAATGTGTTTTATATCACGCCTAGATGTCAGGCCAGCGTAGCGCTGTCCAAAGTGCCCTCTAGTTATTTCATTCATTAAGAGAGTTTGCACTGTTAACTCTCAGGAATCTCAACCTTTAACTCTACTAATCTATGTAATCTAGCTATCTATCTGTCTGTATGTCTATCTATCTGACCTCGAGGCCAGCCACACCCAATATCCGTCGTAACCCCCCCCCTGAAGCCACCCGAGACAGGACACTATTGGACAAAACCAGCTGACTGACCACAAACCCAGCTGGTCCAACACAAACCCAGCTGACAGACCACGAACCCAGCTGGTCCAACACTACCCAGCTGTCTCACTGCTGTGCCGACTACTGGGGCACAATGTTCATGTTATTGTCTTAACATTATGTTGTTTTATGATGCAACGGAGATCTGATAGGCGCCTTCACACACGGAGATACTGTGTTCGAATCGAGTGATGGGGCACAGCTGATTGATGAGCTCATTCAAAAGCTTATAGGCCTATATTCTTAACGATGCCAACAGGTAGAAACAGCAAAATGTTAAATAGCATTGATAGACCCTGACAAAGAGTTCTGGATTGTCCACAATGGCCATTATCTATGGCCATCAATCAAATGAATCGGACAAACAGTCGGTGTGAAGGCGCCTATTATGGCCTATCATACATGTGGAAATACTAAGATCAAACCTGCTATAGTCCAGTCATTTTAGGTAGACCAGAAATCATATCCACTTCTGTAACTCGAAAACAACTTGAGTAATCAAACTAATATTTCTGCCATTTGTGGAGAGTTAGGTAGGGATTAGGTGTTGACATTTACTACCCATTTGCTCTAGACCTTTTGGAGTTATAGAAGCTAGTTACAAGGAATGGACTATAGCTTGGAATTATATGATTTATTCCTATAGGCTACTTTCCGCACGTGTAGCAGACCATCTCCCTGTGCGCATTTACAATAAGCTAATATATAACTGCTAAGCCTTTATTGCAACCTAAATTCTTCCAAACTAATATAAACATAACACTACTGTATATTGGTCACGAATATATGATCCGAAAATCCCTTTTGACAACCGGAAATAATGGTATCTAGAAATACCCTCATTAGCAAACCCCCGTCGTCACGTAACCCGGCAGGCAACCCATGGCAACCTCAGCTCACAGCAGTGTTGCCAACGTACCTCGTTTACCGCTAAAACTGGTTGCCATCTTCTACTCTAGTAAATATTCGCTTTGTTTTGTATAACCTAGCGAATATACACTTTGTCCCGTTGATCTAGAAACTTAACTTAAGCTGGTGTTAAACTAGAACTTTTCCGGCAAGATGTTGGATCAATTCTCGTCTGGTAACTTCAGAATTAAGCTATTGTAATGCAAAATACGCTCGTGTGACACCGCCTTAAAGCGGAGTTGTTGGTGGTACGGTTTAGTGTTTGTCTTGTATTTGTTTTTGCAACTGAAAAACGTTACTCGGACTCGGACCTTCATTCGATCAGCTCCAAGTAGAATCTGTAAGCTAAACGTAACCGAGGAGAAATTCGCTAGGTTTCTGTCAGGTCTAGCGGATAGTATTGACAATCCGAGTCATGAAATACACATATGTTTTAAAAATTTGAATGAGTTTCATGATATTCAGGAGAAGAATGGGTCATTTCTTTATATATATTGTTTATAAATTACAATCTAGCGAAATACGGGCATTATTTGTGGATTAATCTAGTGGTATGATGTAGGTTTGCGTTGGTAACCCTGATCCGACTCCTCCCTCCCAGGCTCCCTCTCTCACTTGCGCGCGAGTTCCCTTGTGTTCGGAGGTGCTCGCGGGTCCTTGGTTGTTTAGTGTATGTGTTCACGGTTCGTAGCGTTCGTGGGGCGCTGTAGGGATGTTCGTGGGGAGGCGCTGAGGAAGGTGGAAGCGGAGGAGGAGTGGAGGGGATTAATGCGCTGACGTAGAGGGTGAGTGTGAGGGTCTTGTTTGGTTAAATTTTGAGTGTTGCTATCCTCCATCCAGCCTCATGTTCTGTTGCTAGCCTCCCCCCCCCCCCTTCCTTCCTTGCTTCACCCCATTTCTGCCTCCCCCCTCCCTTCTGTTCCCCAACCCCCTCTCCGTTCTCCTCCCCTCCTCTCCTCTCCATCCCACCACCCGTCTTGGTTTCACTACTCTCGCCTGCTTCTCCGTAACTAGCCTCGCTAAGGTCCTCCCTCCCCCCTTTCCTCCTCTCTCATCCTTCTCCCCCCTACCCCTCCTTATCTTGCTCTTGCTACTCTCCCTGCTTCTCTGTAACTAGCCTCGCAAAGGTGCCCATGTTCCACCCTAGTCTGTCCTCCCTCCCCCCCTCCCCTCATCTTGCTCTTGCTCCTCTGTAACTAGCCTCGCAACAGTGCACATGTCTCCCCCCCCTACTCTGTCCTCCCTACCCCCACCCCTCATCTTGCTCTCGCTAATCTTGCTTGCTCCACCGTAACTAGCCTCGCAACGGTGCCCATGTCCTCCCCACCCCCATCTTGCTCTCTATTCTTCCCGCGGTTTTTGTAACTAGCCTCGCAACGGTGCCAATGTTTCACCCCTACTCTGTCCTCCTTACCCCCTTTCCTCTCCTCTCCTCCCCCCCCCCCCACCCCCCCCCCCCCCCCCCCCCCCCCCCCTTGCTCTCGCTAATCTTGCCTGCTCCACCTTAACTAGCCTCGCAAAGGTGCACATGTTCTCTACTCTGTCTTCCCTCCCCCCTCGCCTCCTCCTTTCCCTCCCCTCCTCATCGTGCTCTTACTACTCCCCCCCCCCCCCTTTTCTGTAACTAGCCTCGCAACGGTGCCCATGTCAACAAGCTCCTCTTCTTTCCTTTGTTTTCTTTCTCTTCCCCACTTCCCTTCATACTCGGTCCTTCCTCCCCTCTCATCCTTCTCCCCCCCCCCCCCTCCCCCCCTTCCCCCTCTTGCTCTCGCTATTCTCCCCCTACTCTGTAACTAGCCTCGCAACGGTGCCCATTTCAACCAAGCTTCTCTCCTCTCCTTTGTGTCTTCTTTCTCTTTCTTCCCCACTTCCCTTCCTTATATGGTCGCGCTAATAAGTCATATCCCAGCTGTCATTACGTTTGGCTTGCTCTGTGTTGTATTAATGTCTGTCAGATGTTGAATTGAGTTGGTAAGTTTAGGAACATGTTTGTATATTTCACTCGAAATGAAGAAATGAAGCTTAGATATTGTCGAGACTCGTAAGTAACTCGACAGTTTAGGTAAAGTAAACATACTGGAAGTTCAAATTTGGCGCCAGTATTAGGTTAAGTTGTATAATCTTTATAAAAGATATGTACTATTTCGTATTAAGTTTCTATGGGTTTATCATCCATAATTATATCGGGTTATCATTATAATTAATCCGGTATATCTTGTAGATAGTTAAATGACACATTGGTGGATATGAACTGCGCATGCGTCATGTTTGGGAAGCGGGTTCCTTGCCGGGAACAGATAGACTAGCTGTAGCTAAGACCTCATCAACACGTCATACTAGCCGCTCCAGTTACAACCACCTGTTTCATGCTAAGTCACTCTAATTCTTATCTCCTAGTGGCCACTGTACATTCTATCCTTGAGCTATCCATCACTATCAACGTTTAAAGTAAGTTTATAGGTACATTTCACGTTGTTTACTCTTGAATTCTTACAAATTGGTCCTTGGAACCTTTGCCGGTAATTTCGTGTTAGGACTTCGTGTTTATCCTTACTATGTCGATATCGATGTACACTCGGTCAAAAAAGTATCTGCACCCCTACCCTGATAATCTGGTGTGTACATCTTGGTAGCATAGGTCTTAGGTAGCATAGGTAGGTAGTAGTATAGATGGATATAGCTTTAGGCAGAGATGCCAACCCTACCAAGCTGTACACACCAGATTTTTCAGGGTAGGGGTGCAGATACTTTTTTGACCGAGTGTACCTATTTACGATTACGGGACACTGCGGCCTGGGAGAGCCTCGTTCGTTACCAGCCTTTGAAGCTTTGAAACGACGGAACAACAGAGGCCGAGGGGCGGGAAGCGGCGGTATGAAATTAGGCTAACCATCATTTTGCGTTCCTAACTTTCATGTTTTCTAAGCTAGATTTAATTAGATTTAAATTGGGTTAACCATTTAAATGGGGTCCTAATTTTAATTTGTTTTCTAGGACACATTAGGTAGATTAGGTATTATATTCAACACTTGATTAAATTGAAGTGAAACAATTGCCGTCTTGCTAGTTTCGTTCTAGGGGGGGGGGTGAACCATCGCTATTGAACAGAAATGCTTTAATGATTTAGGCTTCTAGTGAATAACAGTATGATTAATTGTGTTTTATGCATATATAAATACACTGCAACTGTATTTTAGCCGATGATTTTGCATTACCAATCTCTAATACAACTTCCTTATGGCCTAAGACTCGCGAGTGGTCAATTAAAGGGGTTAATATTATTGTGTACGGTCTTCTCAACTAAAATTAAAGGGGTAACTGCCAAAAACATATCTGGTAACAAGTAGATATTGGGCTAGCCTAGTATCCAATTGTTATAGACTATATTGGCTTGTCTTGTAAAATGTTTGGCATCCCTTCCTGATACCAATTATTGCCCCCCCTCCCTCCCTCCCTCAGTTTTCAAGATGGAGAGCTCATACTTGGCATGCATAGTAAGGGGGTGCCAGAATATGTTTTAAGCGGTTGTGTTTGGGGGGGGGGGGGGGGGGGCGCTTCGATTTTCTCCCGGGTGTGTGTGTATGTCTAAGCCAGCGTCACACGAGCATTTTAGTGGTGGTTGTGTGTTATATTTTCCTCATTGACTAGCGGTATTTTGTATCTCGTTATACATTGTATAGTCATGTCTAATACTGTATATAGTAAGTGTAAGTGACACGAATCTATTAAACTGTTATGAAACACCGTAGTGGATTACAGACTACGTACAATTTCCTGATAAACACGCTTGGGGTACGCCAGCTTTATGTGTGAGTGTGATTTCACTATATACTTTATGGATATGTATAAGCCTATCTCTCCCCCTCCCCCCCCCTGTCTTCCTCTATCTCTCTCGCTCTCTCTGTCTCTCTCTCTCTCTCTCTCTCTCTCTCTCTCTCTCTCTCTCTCTCTCTCTCTCTCTCTCTCTCTCTCTCTCAACATTTACCCATAGGAAATTCCCATTTATCATATACATGGGAATATCGTGTGACACCGTCTTGTTATGCAGTTAAAATATATATATATATATACATACTGGCTACTGAGCTTAAACACACATGTGGAAATCATGGCGGCAGATGTTCCCAGCCGTATTATAATATCAACTGGGAACCAAATATGTCAAAAATCATCTTTCTAATCCGCTCTGGCTGGGGTTCGGATTAGGGGGAGAGGAGATGGGGTTGGGAGGGAGGGGGAGAGGGAATGGGAGGTATAGGGGGGATTCGACGGGAGGGGAGAGGAGAGGGGGGGGGGAGGGATTCAAGGGGAGGGTGGAGAGAGAATGCGAGGAATAGGGAGGAAATAAGAAGGGGGGAGAGGGAGGAGGGATTCGAGGGTGGGGGGAGGGATAGGAGGGGGAATAAGAATGTTAAAATATATTATGTGTGAAGATGATGAAACGAGACGGGCGAATGAAAGCAAAAAGGGCCGAATGGTCGAAAAGAAATTATTCAGAAAAGCTTTGATATATATATATTTTTTTTAAAGTGGGGAAATACCGTACAGATAAAAGATGGGAGAATGATAATGGCGATAATAGAAAATGAGAAATGAATTATGAGACGAGAAGGCATGGAGGAGGAGGTCGAGGAATGAAGGAGGAGGAGGAGGAATGAAGGAGGGGTGGAATGGAGGAGAAGGAGGAACGTATTTACTAATATTATATAGAAGAAGGCATTGAAGAAAAAAGATAATGGTGGAGAAAGAATTCCAGAAGTAAAATAAGTGAGAAGCGGAAACGGAACTGAAGAGATAAGAGCGAGAGCGAAGGAAGTAACAAATGAGAGAGATCACGAGAAACGGATGGATATAAATCAAGGGATGGATAAAGGTGGGAGGTGAAGATAAAGAGAGAGAGAGAGGGAGGGAGGGAGGGAGGGAGGGAGGGGGGGGGGGGGGGTTAAGCAGCCACACTCCCTCTTCCTGACTCTCTTCTTATACATTCTTCTTTCCACACACCACGGATGAAGGAAAGGAGAGAGAGAAACGAAAATAAAGGTGAGGATTTCGCCTGAAAGAATGGAAGACGATTAAAATACACGAGGAAGAACTGATGATTAATGAAGATGATGTGAAATGAAAGGACGGGGAAAATATGTGAGAATAATTGGAACTAATGTGAGATCAATTGACGAAAACGTAAAGGAGAAATATTACATTATAGAAACCGTATTGATACAGAAATAATAGAATGCAGCGAACACAAGGGATCAATACTAATAGAATGAAGACAACGTAAGACAGAAATGATAGAATGAAGAAAACGTTTTGTAAGGCAGAATTAATAGAATGAAGAAAACGTTTTGTAAGGCAGAATTAATAGAATGAAGAAAACGTAAGTCAGATATAATATAATTAATAAAACGTAATGCAAAAATAGCAGAATGAAGAAAACGTTTTGTAAGGCAGAAATAATAGAATGAAAACCAAAACGTAAGGCAGAAATTGTAGAATAAGGCAAACATAATAAGAGAATAAATAAAACAATGCAAAAATAAGAGAATACAAAAAATTTAAGTCATAAAATAATAATTAAAGAAAATGGCGAAAATGAAGGAAAGGAGGTTAAGGGGGGTGACCTGTTTTTGTTGTGTCCTTTTCTATCTTTCTCTTGCTTGTATCCATTTGGCCCCATTCAGCCTACTGTTTTAAGACGTTTATCCCCATCCAGGTGTCCATTTTTTACTGGTGAGCGGTAGCGAGCCAGTATAGTTTTTATTTTTGTTTGACAGCAGGCTAAATTTGTACATTTTTCGATAGGATAATGTCTCCGGCGAAGCCGGATTTCTTCATATAATGCTGGCTCGCTATCGCTCACCAGGAATAAATCGACACCTAGATGGGGATAAACGTCTTAAAATAGTTGGCTGAATGGGGCCGAATGGATACAAGCCGGAGAAAGAGAGAGAGGGACAGAAAAAACAAAAAGCAGGTCATCCTCCTTAAATAGCCACAATCTTTCTCCCGGACACCCTCCATCCGTTTTCTTTTCAGCCACCGTGAAAGAGAAGAAATGCGAGGACAAACTAAAGTAAATGTCATATAATATATAATGGCAGCAAATATATAGCAACGTTAGGAAACAGGGAAATGTACACCTAAGTAATGTAGAATATAAGGAGAGACAAAATGCGAGCTTTAACATGACAAGTGACGATAACATTACTAATAAGATTATGGGGGGATTTCCACTTGAGGGACTTTTTTCTTGGCCCCTTTCTCCCTCATGTCTAGCCCCATTGCTTTTGAGATTTTAAGACGTTCGCCCCCATTATTTTGACGATTTTAAGAACTTTCGACCCATTTCTGTCAATGGGTCTTTCGTGCCATTCAGGTGTCGATTTTATCCTGGCGAGCGAGAGCGAGCCTGTAATTTAAGAGTAATCGGCCTTCGGCCGGGACATTTTTCTACCGAAAAATGTACAAATTTATCTTGAAAGGGGGTCAAGGGGGTGAAATTTTAAGATTGCTGGAGGAGTAGGAAACAAACTAGAAACCTCCCCTTAATATGGAAATTAAGGAAATGCTTAAATGGGGAGCTAATGTGACAAGTACAGTTTCCCGCACGTGTTCTATTCTGTTTGGCCCGTTTTTTGGCAAAGCTGCACCCACTCCCCCCCTCCCTCTCTCCACCTCCCTCTCTCCACCTCCCTCTCTCCACCTCCTTCCCTTTCACTATTGGTAGGAGGTGGAATGAGGGAGGAAGGTTGGGGCGCTGCCAAGTTCCGATTGTCTGTGATAGTTAAGAAATGGAATATATGCAACACACTGTTCAAAGACAATGGGAAACTATATCGTAAACCAAGACGAACATGGAGGAAAACGGGTTAAACAGCCACAATACCTCACCGTGACACCCTCCATCCGTTTTCTTTTCACACCCCGCACGACGGAAACTTTTCATATGTTGGTTTTTGCCCCGTTTGGCACACTAAAGGTTTGCACAGGCCAGCCATTCTTCCGGGAGATTTATATTAGTCGCCATTTCCCTTTATTTCATTGATATATTTGTGTGTGTGTGTGTGTGTGTGTGTGTAGTGTGTGTGTGTGTGTAGAGCGATTTATATTAGTTCCGGATTTACCTTTATTGCACACATTTTTTTTTTTTTTTTTTTTTTTATTGTCGACTTCAGTTATGCATATCTGTGTCTGTAGCTTTTTCTTCATCTGAACATCATTCTAATTAATTACATAAACAGAATCGCAAGAGCTCACAGACATTGATCAATAGTTGTACAGTGACGCTAATAAGTTATGTCCCAGCTGGCATTACGCTTGGCTCACTCTGTTCTGCTGTATTAATGTCTGTCAGGTGTTGAATAGGGTGGGTGAGTGTAGGAACATGTTGGTATATCTCACTCTCAAAAAAATGAAATCATGGGTAAATATTGCTGGTACCAATTATTGATGAAAACATACTTGGTGCCGAGACATCACTTATTAGCCCGACTGTACTTGCTTCTAAGAATGATCATAAATGTGCTTAGAATTAACTAGGGTATATAGTTGGCTATTTCTTAGAATGACTAGTATTACTTCAGCAGCAGTAATTATAGTGGCAGGAAACGATTATGATACTGTACAGTCGGTCAAATAAGTGATGGCGCGGCACCAAGTATATTTCGATCAATAATTGGTATCAGCGCTATCTAAATATTAATTCATTGTTTGGAGTGAGATATACAAACATGTTCTTGCCTTTACACACCCTATTCAACATCTGACAGACGTTAACACAGCACACAGCGATCAACACATAATGACAGTGGAGACACGACTTAATTGGCCGACTGTACAATCGCGCGCATAAATTATAGTTCCCTCTCGGTAATTTTAAGCATGGAATTATAAATAGTATGGTTAACCTGACTTAAGGGGAGGTTTTTAGTTAGTTCCCTAGACCTCCATCAAGCTTAACATTACACCCCCTAGATCCCCTTTCAAGATAAATTTGTACATTTTTCGGTAGAAAAATGTCCCGGCCGAAGGCCGGTTCCTCTTCAATTACAGGCTCGCTGTCGCTCGCCAGGAAAAAATCGACACCTTAATGGCACGAAAAGTCTTAAAATTGACAGAAATGGGGTGAAAGTTTTTAAAATCGCCAAACTAATGGGGCGAACGTCTTAAAATATCAAGAGCAATGGGGCTAACCTTGAGGGAGAAAGGGGTCAAGAAAAAAATCCCTCAAGTGGAGATCTCCCCTTAATAGTTTATGAATTAACTATCATGAACAAAACTTTCTCTTCCTAATTGCTGAGGGGCACAGGGCCCTGGGTGGGGCTTTGGTTTCCCGGGCGTTTCCGCACCCTCCTCAGCTCCCCGCCATGGAGTGGCTTCGGTCACCCAGGCTTTATTGTGGTCAGCAGGGAGGGTTCTGTGGGGGCGCTTGGTTATGGCCTTGGCCTTGCTCGGGGCCTTGGGGCTGTTCGGCCAGGCAGCTTGGGGAACAACAACAACAACAAAAATAACACATCAATCATACAAAATATCCTCCAATACATACGATCAGGGGGAAGGACTGTACTTATGTGCCCGACTGTACCTAAATTGAATAACTACCATTACAACAAAACACACTATTATCTCAATCATACGCACTATCCTTCCATACCTAATAATCAGGGAAAGGAACAGTACTTATTTGCTCACCTGTACCGAATCATACTTCCACACATAATATCAGAGGGAAGGAACGGTACTTATTTGTCCGACTGTACCCACAAATATACTTCTACACCTAATATCAGGGCAAGGGAGAGGAACGGTATTTATTTGCCCGACTGTACCTAAATTGAATTACACGCCAGAGTCCGAAATAACGTGTATGCCTGTATGTAAAACGCCCCCCCCCCCCCCCCCCCCCCCACCCCCACCCCCCCCCCCCCCCCCCCCCCCTCCTCCCTGATATTGCTTCTTCTCCGGCCACAGGCAAGCATAATGTTGTCCTGGAGTTGTGATATCGGTATAGGGTGTTGGAATGTAATGTTTATATAATTTAATTTATATATGTGTCACTCCCAGCACCAAACACCTCCCAATGGAATTAAGAGGAGGTTTTTAGTTTGGTCTCTAGATATCCATCAAGCTTAAGATTACATCCCCCTTGAGCCCCTTTCAAGATAAATTTGTACATTTTTCGGTAGAAAAATTTCCCGGCTGAAAGCCGGTTCCTCTTAAATAACAGGCTCGCTATCGCTCGCCAGGATAAAATCGACACCTAAATGGCACGAAAGGTCTTAACATTGACAGAAATGGGTCGAAAGTTCTTAAAATCGTCAAAATAATGGGGCGAACGTCTTAAAATTAGAAAAGCAATGGGGCTAAACATGAGTCAAGAAAAAAATCCCTCGAGTGGAGATCCCCCCTTAATGAAAGCACGTGCGCCTACCGGGATTCGAACCACCTGGGTTACCACATATAGATCTTACACACTCTAACCATTACACCATCAAGACGGCTAAAGGTTAAGTACAAGACTAATATTGTATATCTATTGATCGAATATTGGATATCTATCTAATTCGTTTGTGATGTCATTATAAGAGCTGGATAATAATGTTGATATATTCGTTGTGATGTCAATGTTGGAATTGGATAATAATGTTGTTATATTCGTTGTGATGTCAATGTTGGAGTTGCATTATAATGTTGTTATATTCGTTGTGATGTCAATGTTGGAGTTGGATAATAATGTTGCTATATTCGTTGTGATGTCAATGTTGGAGTTGCATTATAATGTTGCTATATTCGTTGTGATGTCAATGTTGGAGTTGCATTATAATGTTGATATATTCGTTGTGATGTCAATGTTGGAGTTGCATTATAATGTTGCTATATTCGTTGTGATGTCAATGTTGGAGTTGGATTATAATGTTGTTATATTCGTTGTGATGTCAATGTTGGAGTTGCATTATAATGTTGATATATTCGTTGTGATGTCAATGTTGGAGTTGCATTATAATGTTGATATATTCGTTGTGATGTCAATGTTGGAGTTGGATTATAATGTTGTTATATTCGTTGTGATGTCAATGTTGGAGTTGGGTTATAATGTTGTTATATTCGTTGTGATGTCAATGTTGGAGTTGGATAATAATGTTGATATATTCGTTGTGATGTTAGTATAGAAGCTGTAATATAGTGTTAACCCTTTCAGTATAATGACGCAATATTTGTTTACCTTTTATTGTAGGTAACATTAGACGATTGTATGCAGTTTATGATTTGTTTTCTATGTGGATGAGGGAGACAAAAGGCACAACTGCCTGTGGCGAGTGCCTCCTCCAGAGGTGAAAGAGTGACAGGGCCAAAATCAAGGAATGTTCGGGTCAAAATGCCCTATATTATGCCCTATTATATATTATTCAGATGATTAATTACCCCCGCAAACGAAGTGGGACTGAGATTATGTTTTGTCTCCATTTGTCTGTAAATAAGATATTATATAATGTATATCTCAAATGGAGTGAGGAACTACATGAACGAAGGCGGTGCTGGTTGGGGGGAGGGGCGTCGACTGACTGGGGACAGAGGTGCATGGGGGCGGTTCGTTCGTGGCCACCCCTTCGGGGATCACGGCGTCAGGCAATAGATAGATAGATAGATATCTCAAAAAAATTAAGAACCTATGTTCACGATTTTTGGTGTGCACATTGGGAAACACCAATGAGGGTAGAGCGCATACCTCCACAAGCGTAAGCGGCTCATATAGTTATGCACTGATGTTCACGAAATGTTGTGGGCGCCAATGAGGAAGTAATTCCATTTAGCGAACGGTAGAGCACGTACGGTAGCGCTAATAAGTCATGTCTCAGCTGTCATTACGTACGGTAGCGCTAATAAGTCATGTCTCAGCTGTCATTACGTACGGTAGCGCTTATAAGTCATGTCTCAGCTGTCATTACGTACGGTAGCACTAATAAGTCATGTCTCAGCTGTCATTACGTACGGTAGCGCTTATAAGTCATGTCTCAGCTGTCATTACGTACGGTAGCGCTAATAAGTCATGTCTCAGCTGTCATTACGTACGGTAGCGCTTATAAGTCATGTCTCAGCTGTCATTACGTACGGTAGCACTAATAAGTCATGTCTCAGCTGTCATTACGTACGGTAGCGCTTATAAGTCATGTCTCAGCTGTCATTACGTACGGTAGCTCTTATAAGTCATGTCTCAGCTGTCATTACGTACGTACGGTAGCGCTAATAAGTCATGTCTCAGCTGTCATTACGTACGGTAGGGCTAATAAGTCATGTCTCAGCTGTCATTACGTACGGTAGCGCTAATAAGTCATGTCTCAGCTGTCATTACGTACGGTAGCGCTAATAAGTCATGTCTCAGCTGTCATTACGTACGGTAGCGCTTATAAGTCATGTCTCAGCTGTCATTACGTACGGTAGCTCTTATAAGTCATGTCTCAGCTGTCATTACGTACGGTAGCGCTAATAAGTCATGTCTCAGCTGTCATTACGTACGGTAGGGCTAATAAGTCATGTCTCAGCTGTCATTACGTACGGTAGCGCTAATAAGTCATGTCTCAGCTGTCATTACGTACGGTAGCGCTAATAAGTCATGTCTCAGCTGTCATTAAGTTTGCCTCGCACTGGGCTGTATTAATGTCTGTGAGATGTTGGATAGGGTGGGTAAGTGTAGGAACATGTTTGTATATCTCAGTCGAAGTGAATATACCAAGTTTGAGATATTGATGATACCAATTGTTGATCAAAATCTACTTGATGCCGAGACATCACTTATTAGGCCGATTGTACAGTCGGGCTAATAAGTGATGGCTCGGCACCAAGTATGTTTTGAACAATAATTGGTATTAGCTCTATTTAATCTTCATTTCTTCATATCGAGTGAAATATACAAACATGTTCCTACACTTACCCACCCTATTCAACATCTGACAGACATTAATACAGCACCGAGCGATCCAAACGTAATAACAGCTGGTACACGACTTATTAGCACTACCATACCTGTACGGTAATTCCCATGTTTGTTTGTGTCCGTGTAGTGACATTCATTACACGTTAAGGGGAGGTATTTAGTTGATTCCCTAGACTTCCATCAAGCTTAAAATTACTCCCCCCTAGACCCCCTTTCAAGATAAATTTGTACATTTTTCGATAGAAAAATGTCCCGGCCGTAGGCCGCTACCCCTTAAATTACAGGCTCGCTATCGCTCGCCAGCAAAAAATCGACACCTAAATGGCACGAATGGTCTTAAAATTGACATAAATGGGGGCGAGGGTTCTTAAAATCGTCAAACTAATGGGGCGAACGTCTTAAAATGTCAAAAGCAACGGGGCTAGACATGAGAGAGAAAGGGGTCAAGAAAAAAGTCCCTCAAGTGGAAATCACCCCGTAATTTATTGGGTGGTACCCGTGTTGTTATTATAACAGTGTGTTGACTACTGGGGGTGCTATAGTCTAATCGCTGTAAATAGGCGAACAATCATGACCTCTAACCTCTTTAACTAAAAAACGACTAGAGTAATCGAGCTAATATGTCTACCATTTGGGAAGAGTCAGCCAAGGAATAGATGTGGTTATTTACAGCCAATTTGCTGTAGCCTTTTTCGAGTTACGGAGGATAGAGTTCCTGATTTATCGCCTACTTACAGCGAATAGACTATAGCAGTGGTGTGTGGTAGTAGTGTTAATACATGGTGATAGTGGTAGTAGTGTTAATACATGGTGATAGTGGTGGTGGTGTTAATACATGGTGATAGTGGTAGTAGTGTTAATACATGGTGATAGTGGTAGTAGTGTTAATACATGGTGATAGTGGTGGTGGTGTTAATACATGGTGATAGTGTTAATACATGGTGATAGTGGTGGTGGTGTTAATACATGGTGATAGTGGTGGTAGTGTTAATACATGGTGATAGTGGTGGTAGTGTTAATACATGGTGATAGTGGTGGTAGTGTTAATACATGGTGATAGTGGTAGTAGTGTTAATACATGGTGATAGTGGTGGTTCGTGTTAATACATGGTGATAGTGGTGGTAGTGTTAATACATGGTGATAGTGGTGGTAGTGTTAATAAATGGTGATAGTGGTGGTGGTGTTAATACATGGTGATAGTGGTGGTAGTGTTAATACATGGTGATAGTGGTTGGTAGTGTTAATACATGGTGATAGTGGTAGTAGTGTTAATACATGGTGATAGTGGTGGTGGTGTTAATACATGGTGATAGTGGTAGTAGTGTTAATACATGGTGATAGTGGTGGTTCGTGTTAATACATGGTGATAGTGGTGGTAGTGTTAATACATGGTGATAGTGGTGGTAGTGTTAATAAATGGTGATAGTGGTGGTGGTGTTAATACATGGTGATAGTGGTGGTAGTGTTAATACATGGTGATAGTGGTGGTGGTGTTAATACATGGTGATAGTGGTGGTGCTGTTAATACATGGTGATAGTGGTGGTGGTGTTAATACATGGTGATAGTGGTGGTGGTGTTAATACATGGTGATAGTGGTAGTAGTGTTAATACATGGTGATAGTGGTGGTGGTAGTGTTAATACATGGTGATAGTGGTAGTAGTGTTAATACATGGTGATAGTGGTGGTGGTAGTGTTAATACATGGTGATAGTGGTAGTAGTGTTAATACATGGTGATAGTGGTGGTGGTGTTAATACATGGTGATAGTGGTAGTAGTGTTAATACATGGTGATAGTGGTGGTGGTAGTGTTAATACATGGTGATAGTGGTAGTAGTGTTAATGCATGGTGATAGTGGTGGTAGTGTTAATACATGGTGATAGTGGTGGTGGTGTTAATACATGGTGATAGTGGTGGTAGTGTTAATACATGGTGATAGTGGTGGTGGTGTTAATACATGGCGATAGTGGTGGTAGTGTTAATACATGGTGATAGTGGTGGTGGTGTTAATACATGGTGATAGTGGTGGTAGTGTTAATACATGGTGATAGTGGTGGTGGTGTTAATACATGGTGATAGAGGTGGTAGTGTTAATACATGGTGATAGTGGTGGTAGTGTTAATACATGGTGATAGTGGTGGTAGTGTTAATACATGGTGATAGTGGTGGTAGTGTTAATACATGGTGATAGTGGTGGTAGTGTTAATACATGGTGATAGTGGTGGTGGTGTTAATACATGGTGATAGTGGTGGTGGTGTTAATACATGGTGATAGTGGTGGTAGTGTTAATACATGGTGATAGTGGTGGTGTTAATACATGGTGATAGTGGTGGTAGTGTTAATACATGGTGATAGTGGTGGTAGTGTTAATACATGGTGATAGTGGTGGTAGTGTTAATACGTGGTGATAGTGGTGGTAGTGTTAATACATGGTGATAGTGGTGGTGGTGTTAATACATGGTGGTAGTGTTAATACATGGTGATAGTGGTGGTGGTGTTAATACATGGTGATAGAGGTGGTAGTGTTAATACATGGTGATAGTGGTGGTAGTGTTAATACATGGTGGTAGTGTTAATACATGGTGATAGTGGTGGTAGTGTTAATACATGGTGATAGTGGTGGTGGTGTTAATACATGGTGATAGTGGTGGTAGTGTTAATACATGGTGATAGTGGTGGTAGTGTTAATACATGGTGATAGTGGTGGTAGTGTTAATACATGGTGATAGTGGTGGTAGTGTTAATACATGGTGATAGTGGTGGTAGTGTTAATACGTGGTGATAGTGGTGATAGTGTTAATACATGGTGATAGTGGTGGTGGTGTTAATACATGGTGGTAGTGTTAATACATGGTGATAGTGGTGGTGGTGTTAATACATGGTGATAGAGGTGGTAGTGTTAATACATGGTGATAGTGGTGGTAGTGTTAATACATGGTGATAGTGGTGGTAGTGTTAATACATGGTGATAGTGGTGTTAGTGTTAATACATGGTGATAGTGGTGGTAGTGTTAATACATGGTGATAGTGGTGGTGGTGTTAATACATGGTGATAGTGGTGGTAGTGTTAATACATGTTGATAGTGGTGGTAGTGTTAATACATGGTGATAGTGGTGGTGGTGTTAATACATGGTGATAGTGGTGGTGGTGTTAATACATGGTGATAGTGGTGATGGTGTTAATACATGGTGATAGTGGTGGTGGTGTTAATACATGGTGATAGTGGTGGTAGTGTTAATACATGGTGATAGTGGTGGTAGTGTTAATACGTGGTGATAGTGGTGGTAGTGTTAATACATGGTGATAGTGGTGGTAGTGTTAATACATGGTGATAGTGGTGGTAGTGTTAATACATGGTGATAGTGGTGGTAGTGTTAATACATGGTGATAGTGGTGGTGGTGTTAATACATGGTGGTAGTGTTAATACATGGTGATAGTGGTGGTAGTGTTAATACATGGTGATAGTGGTGGTAGTGTTAATACATGGTGATAGTGGTGGTAGTGTTAATACGTGGTGATAGTGGTGGTAGTGTTAATACATGGTGATAGTGGTGGTGGTGTTAATACATGGTGGTAGTGTTAATACATGGTGATAGTGGTGGTAGTGTTAATACATGGTGGTAGTGGTGGTAGTGTTAATACATGGTGATAGTGGTAATTGCATTATAAACGTGAACAGATCTAAAATAAAATTTAGGAATGCTTGGCTGCTGAAACTAATATTCTTGAAAGCTCTGAAATGTGATAGTTGGCACGAGAATACATTTATGATAGGTTTATAATTCTGTTGACGCCCACCAGTGTTGGCAACCACAATATATACATTTGTTATTCTGCGTGTCCTCCCTCATGTTTAGCCCCATGATTTATGAGATTTTCAGATGTTTGTCCCATTAGTTTGGCGATTTCACGATCTTTCAATCCCATTTAGTTGTCAATTTTAAGACCTTTCTTGCCATTTAGGAGTCGATTTCATCCTAACGAGCGATAGTGAGCCTGCAATCTAGGAGGAATACCGAAAAATGTATACATTTATCTCTAAGGGGGATCTTGGGAGTATATTGTTACGCTTGTTGGAGGTCTATGGAGCAAACCAAAAACCTCCCGTTAAAAGCACTGACATGTGATAGTTGGCAAGTTAATACAGTTATGATGGTGTAATGGTTAGAGCCTGTAAGTACTGTATGAGATATCCTAGGTTCGAATCCTGGGAGAATCACATGCTTTCATTAATTTCATATGGGGTGTTATTGGTGTTAAGAACGATGATATATATATAATATATAAATATATATATATATATATATATATATATATATATATATATATATATATATATATATATATATATATATATATATATATATACGCCCCAAATAATTACCACAGTGTCGGTGACCACGAGACCTTCGTTTGTTTGTTAATATTTTTGTCTTCACTTTTAGTAATAGCACACACGTAGCGCATATCGCCAATATACTTAAGTGACTTTCTGGTATAAAATGTTAGTGACGCGTATAATGCTCCAAGTTTACACCCACACACACACCCACACACACCCACACACACCATTAATTTGCATCAATGTCCCCCTACCGTCGCTGTTTCTACGACTAACCGTTTTGTGTCCTTTTCACCGACTGTCCTTATTGTTGTCCTTTTTTCAAACACGCTCCAGTTCCCTTTGTCTTTGTTTTTACTCATCCCCTTGTCTTTGTGTCCTTATTTTTCGTTGTCTTTGCGTTCAACCTTTTACGTGTCTCTTATTCCCTCTTTCTGTTGACTGTCCTTATTTTTGTCTGTATATTTTTCCATCTCACGATCCAGTAACGTTGCCTTTGTTTTCACCAATGAATTCCTCTTTTAGTTGACCTTATTTTTGTCAGATTGTCCTTAATTTTGTCCCCTTTTTCCATCACGCCCCTGATTCGTTTTCTTTGATTTATTGTTTTATGTCCATCACTCTCCCGAATCTTTTCAGTCCCTATTACAACCATCCACTGCTGTCTCTGTCCTTGTTTGCCAACTATCTTTACCCATTTGTTTTTATTTCCAACACACTCCAGCCTCTCCCACATCCCCGTCCCCCCTCCTCCTCCCCACTCCTTACCCCCTTGTCCCTCCTCCTGCTCCTCCCCCATACCTCCTAGTCCCTCCTACACCCCCCTGTCCCTCCTCCTCCTGCTCCCCCCCCCCTGTCCCTCCTCCTCCTCCTGCTCCCCCCATACCCCCCTGTCCATCCTCCTGCCCATCCACTACCCTTCTCCCTCCTCCCTCCTCCTCCAGCTCCTCCTACCCCACCCTCCTGTCCCTCCGACCATCGCGCCATTCACACACACTCTTTAATTAACTCCGGTAAATGTTTTCCCGCCGCTGTGTAAAGGAGCTATTCTCGGGGAAGGGAGAGAGGAACACTAAAACAGCAAAAGTAGGACAAGGGTAAATAATAGCAAGTTACCGTTATTGCTAACTATTTGTATGTATGTACGGTCGCGCTAATAAGTCATGTTCCAGCTGTCATTACGTTTGGTTTGCTCTGTGCTGTATTAATGTCTGTCAGATGTTGAGTAGGGTGGGTAAGTGTAGGAACATGTTTGTATATTTCACTCGATATGAAGAAATGAAGCTTAGATTTTGCTATTCTCGGGGAAGGGAGAGAGAGGAACACTGCACACTAAAACAGAAAAAGTAGGAGAAGGGTAAATAGACCCCTACTCTATGCAACTCTTCAACCCAAGAGTGAAACGCTATTCTCAGGCTTTTATTCAACTGCTGAGCTCTGGAACTCTCTCCCAGAATCAGTTTTTCCCTCTTCCTATGACTTAAATTGCTTCAAACTCCGTTTGTCCAGGCATTTTAGCTCGAACGTCCCTTGAGTTTGGCCCTGTCACTCTTTCAACTCTGGGGGAGGCACTCGCTACAGGCAGGAGGTCCAGCCCCCTATACCACCACGAAGGTTAAAAGTAGAAATCTGATACTTGTACCAGTGTTCCTCCCCAACCTCAACGATGGTGGTGGTGGTGGGGGGTGGGGGGGAAGACAGTCTTTTAATCGTAATCCGGGTCCCCTAAGCATGACAAGTTGTTTATTTGATGACAAATATAACTGCTCGGGTAGCCGGATTACGATTACACGACTGTCTGCCCCCCCCCCCCCCCCACCATAGTTGAGGTTGGGGAGGAATACTGGTAGAATTATCTGATTTCTACTTTTAACCTTCGTGGTGGTATAGGTGTGGTTCGATTCCTAGCCCTTGCAGTTATATATATATATATATATATATATATATATATTGTGCTTGTGAGTTCATAGGATGTGATAACACACACACACACACACACACACACACACACACACACACACACACACACACACACACACACACACACACACACAAACTCCCAGATCCGCTACAGCCGGGAATTAAGAGCATATACTCAGAGTGTGATCCCTGACAGGCCGGTGTTTCATATTCCTAGCTCTTCCTTCCTTCCCCGTTTATCAGACAGAGGGATATTAAGACCGGGGGGAGGGGGTATTGCACTCACGCGTAGACACACACACACAAACAGATCCTCGCCTAGCAATTATCGAAATCCAGGCACGGCGGAGGATTAGACTTAGCTATGAGAGTAGTGGGAATAGAATATGAGAATCCCTTACCATATGTGAGTGGAGTGGAGAAAATGAAATATGAGAATTCCTTACGATATATGTGAGTGGTTATAATAGAATGTTAGATTAAGATATGTGAGTGGTGAGGTATGAGAGAGTTGAAAATAGAATGATAGAATGAGGTATGTGAGTGGTGAGATATGAGAGGGGTGAAAATGGAATGATAGACTAAGATATGTGAGTGGTGAGGATAGAATGTTAGACTAAGGTATGGGAGTGGTGAGGATAGAATGATAGACTAAGGTATGTGAGTGGTGAGGATGGAATGATAGACTAAGATATGTGAGTGGTGAGGATGGAATGATAGACTAAGATATGTGAGTGGTGAGGATGGAATGATAGACTAAGATGTGTGAGTGGTGAGGATGGAATGATAGAATAAGATATGTGAGTGGTGAGGATGGAATGATAGACTAAGATATGTGAGTGGTGAGGATGGAATGATAGACTAAGATATGTGAGTGGTGAGGATGGAATGATAGACTAAGATGTGTGAGTGGTGAGGATGGAATGATAGAATAAGATATGTGAGTGGTGAGGATGGAATGATAGACTAAGATATGTGAGTGGTGAGGATGGAATGATAGACTAAGATGTGTGAGTGGTGAGGATAGAATGATAGACTTAGATATGTGAGTGGTGAGGATGGAATGATAGAATAAGATATGTGAGTGGTGAGGATGGAATGATAGACTAAGATATGTGAGTGGTGAGGATGGAATGATAGACTAAGATAGGTGAGTGGTGTTTTTTTATCCATTCTGTCTACTTTTCACGTACCGCTCAACAGATGTATTTTTTTTTATGTGATTGAGGGAGGCAAAAGGCATAACTGCCTATAGCGAGTGCCTCCCCCATAGTTGAAAGAGTGACAGGGCCAAAATCAAGGGACGTTCGAGCCAAAATGCCTGGACACACGAAGTTTGAAGCAATTTAAGTCATAGGAAGAGGGAAAGACTGATTCTGGGAGAGAGTTCCAGAGCTCAGCTGTTGAGTAGAAGAAAGTTTGAGAGTAACGTTTCACTCTTGGGTTGGAGAGTTGCACAGAGTAGGGGTGGGGCATGTTTAAACGTCAAGTTGGTATTATCTTTAAGAATATCTTCAATTTTTTTATAGTCAGATTTGTACGGTACTCCTAATCATTTCAAAAATAGAAATTGGTCCACGACTTTTTAAGCATGACTGCTCGATTAGCTATAGCATTATTCTCGATTATAGCATTATTTTATAGTATCTATAGCATTATTCTCTATTATCAATGGCATTATTTACGAGTATCTATAGCATTATTCCCGCTTTTCTATAGCATTATTATCGACTGTATGTAGCATTATTCTCGATTATAGCATTATTTTATAGTCTATCTATCTATCTATTGCCTGACGCCGTGATCCCCGAAGGGGTGGCCACGAACGAACCGCCCCCATGCACCTCTGTCCCCAGTCAGTCGACGCCCCTCCTCCCAACCAGCACCGCCTTCGTTCATGTAGTTCCTCACTCCATCCTTCCACCTCATATTCGGTCTACCTCTCCCCCTCTGTCCCTCCACCTCGCTCTCGTACACCCTCTTAGTCATTCTCTCGCTTTCCATACGTTCCATATGGCCGAACCATCTCAAGTTGTTCCTTTTCACACTTTCCAGCACATCTACCTCCACACCACACCTCCTTCTTACTTCCTCATTAGTCTGTCTATCCCTCCATGTAACTCCGCACGCACTCCTTAAGTAATTCATTTCCACTGCTCTCACTCTTGGTCTGAGTCTCTCAACCAACGTCCATGCTTCGCTTCCGTAAGTCAGTGTCGGGATTACCACACTGTCATGCAAGGACTTCTTCACTTCCATACTGACCGACCCTATTTCTTGTTACTGCTTTCAGCGTTCTTACAACCCTCTTCCCCTGTTGTACCCTCTCCCGCAGGTCTACATCCTTATAACCATCTTTACTCAACACACTGCCCAGATACTTAAAAGAGTTGACGATCTCCATAGCCTGACCGTTCAGCTTCACCTCACACTCTGTGACTTCACCCCTTTCGAAGACCATAACCTTGCTCTTCCCCGTATTTACCTTCAAATTCCGTTTTTCGCACACTGTTCCAAACTCATTTACCAGACCCTGCAACTCCCATTCATTATCACTCATCAGAACTGTATCATCCGCAAACAGCAGTATAGGTAGCTTCCACTCAATTCCCTCCCTTTTCAGCGATACACCAACATCCACTGCTCTTGATAGTATTTCTTTCATAACTCCATCCATATATACAGTAAACAACCACGGGGACATCACACACCCCTGTTTTCAAACCAACATTCAGGTCAAAGAACTCGCTCTGCTCACTCTCCACACGTACTGCCGCTTTTGCACCCTCATACATGCTCTTCACTGCTTTCAGCAACTTGCCCTCTACTCCGTATATTCTAAGTACTTTCCACAAACCTTCTCTATCCACTCTGTCATAGGCCTTCTCCAAGTCCATAAAGGCAACATACACCTTTTGTTTCTTCACCACAACACAATTCAGGGTAAAAATCTGATCTACACATCCTCTTCCCTTCCTAAAACCTCCCTGCCTCACGCCTATCCATTTCTCCGTTCTCACTCTCACTCTCTCAATCACTACCCTACTGTATACCTTCCCTACTACGCTTAGAAGACATATTCCTCGGTGGTTACCACACACTCCTCTTTCCCCTTTGCCCTTATATAGGGGGACTATTATGCCAGTCTTCCAGTCATCGGGTGCACTCCCCTTCTCCCATGCTAGTTTGCACATTTTCCATACCCATTCTATCACTATCTCACCACCATACCTCAACATTTCCCCACACACTCCATCTGTTCCTGGTGCTTTCCCCAACTTCACTCTTTTCATGGCTTCCCACACTTCTGACCTCCTGATCCCCAGCTCCTCCTCCACTACTTCTCTTCTTCTCCCTCCCATACCATATCCAGCTATGTTTGCTGGCTCTTCATTCCTTTCATTTAGCAACTCACTGAAGTACTCTCCCTCCATCTTTCGACTCTCTCTTGCTTCTCGGCTAGCATTCTCCCATTCTTATCTTTCACACCCTTACTGTTTCCCTTGCTACCTTCCCTAACTTTCTTGACTTCTTTCCAGAACAGTTTCTTACTCTCCCTCCATTTTTACACTCAGATTCCTTCCAAATTCCTCATCTACTCTTCTCTTACTTTCCTTCACTACTCTCTTCACCACCCTCTTACTCTCCACGTACCTCGCTCGTTTCTGTCTCTCGGAATCTTCATTCCCTCTACTACCCAACCACTCTCTATATGCTTTCTTCTTTTCTTCCACAGCTATTCTTACCTCTTCTGTCCACCATGCTGTACCTTTCACTCCCCTCCCTCTTCTCCTCACTCCACACACCTCCTCACATGCTGCACAGATCTCATCCTTAAACACCTTGCTCATCTCCTCCACTTCCTCCATAACTTCCAGGTCGAACCCACCTATTTTATAGTATCTATAGCATTATTCTCTATTATCAATGGCATTATTTACGAGTATCTATAGCATTATTCCCGCTTTTCTATAGCATTATTCTCGACTGTATATAGCATTATTCTCGATTATAGCATTATTTTCGATTATCTATAGCATTATTCTCGGTTATAGCATTATTTTCGATTATCTATAGCCTGGTATTATTCTCGATTATAGCATTATTTTCGATTATCTATAGCATTATTCTCGATTATAGCATTATTTTCGATTATCTATAGCCTGGCATTATTCTCGATTATCTATAGCATTATTCTCGATTATCTATAGCATTATTCTCGATTATAGCATTATTCTCGATTATCTATAGCATTATTCTCGATTATAGCATTATTCTCGATTATCTATAGCATTATTTTATAGTATCTACAGTATAGCAATATTCTCTATTATCTATAGCATTATTCTCACTTTTGGCCCTACAACATTTTAATATTTCTTTGTTGTCAAAACCACGAAGCCTTAAATATGGCGGGTGCTATTATGCTGTCCTCAAGGGGAGATGGCCGTATTTATTGGCTTATATATACAGTATATATATATATATATATATATATTATTTTTTAGTTTCCTTTCGAGAATTCCATCAAGCTTTAAAAAAAAAATATTCAAGGTAAATTTGTAAATTTTTCGGTAGAAATTTGTTTCGGCCGGAGGCCGGTTCCTATTAAAATTACAGGCTCGCTATCGCTCGCCAGGAAAAAAATCGTTACCTAAGTGGCACGAAATGACAAAGAAATGGGGTGAAAGGTCTTAAAATCGTCAAACTAAATAAACGAACGTCTTAAAATCTGAAAACTAATGGTGCTAATCATGAGGGAGAAGGAAGGGGGCCAGAAAAACAACCCGTCTCCCCTTAATATTTTCTCTCTTTGTCAACACCACCAAGTCTTAAATCTGGTGGGTGCTATTATTCTGTCCTCAACACTAGACCCAGACCATTATATCGGCGCCCCCCCCCCCCCACACACACACACTTCTATGAGGGAAAAAGGTATCCAGAACAACCCACTATCTAACCCCTCTATCCTAGCCCTCTATCCTACCCCTCTATCCAACCCCTCTATCCTACCCCTCTATCCTACCCCTCTATCCTACCCCTCTATCCAACCCCTCTATCCTACCCCTCTATCCTACCCCTCTATCCTACCCCTCTATCCTACCCCTCTATCCTACCCCTCTATCCTACCCCTCTATCCTACCCCTCTATCATTCCCCTCTATCCAACCCCTCTATCCTACCCCTCTATCCAACCCCTCTATCCTACCCCTCTATCCAACCCCTCTATCCTACCCCTCTATCCAACCCCTCTATCCTACCCCTCTATCCTACCCCTCTATCCTACCCCTCTATCCAACCCCTCTATCCTACCCCTCTATCCAACCCCTCTATCCTACCCCTCTATCCAACCCCTCTATCCTACCCCCCTTTCCTACCCCCCTATCCAACCCCCCTATCCTACGCCTCTATCCTACCCCTCTATCCTACCCCTCTATCCTACCCCTCTATCCTACCCCTCTATCCAACCCCTCTATCCTACCCCTCTATCCTACCCCTCTATCCTACCCCTCTATCCAACCCCTCTATCCTACCCCTCTATCCAACCCCTCTATCCTACCCCTCTATCCAACCCCTCTATCCTACCCCTCTATCCTACCCCTCTATCCTACCCCTCTATCCAACCCCTCTATCCAACCCCTCTATCCAACCCCTCTATCCTACCCCTCTATCCTACCCCTCTATCCAACCCCTCTATCCTACCCCTCTATCCAACCCGTCTATCCTACCCCTCTATCCTACCCCTCTATCCAACCCCTCTATCCCAACCCTCTATCCAACCCCTCTATCCTACCCCTCTATCCTACCCCTCTATCCTACCCCTCTATCCTTCCCCTCTACCCAACCCCTCTATCCAACCCCTCTCTCCCACCCCTCTATCCTACCCCTCTATCCTACCCCTCTACCCAACCCCTCTATCCTACCCCTCTATCCTACCCCTCTATCCTACCCCCTCTATCCACCCCTCTATCCTACCCCTCTATCCTACCCCTCTATCCAACCCCTCTATCCTACCCCTCTATCCTACCCCTCTATCCTACCCCTCTATCCTACCCCTCTATCCAACCCCTCTATCCAACCCCTCTATCCAACCCCTCTATCCTACCCCTCTATCCTACCCCTCTATCCAACCCCTCTATCCTACCCCTCTATCCAACCCCTCTATCCTCCCTTCTACCACCATAGTTGTAAGTTATAAGTCACGTCCATGGTATTATAACGTCTATTGTCACATCCTTATATTGTCCAGCCTTCCTACCCCTCTATCCTTCTTTAATATCTAGCTTACTCCCTCTATCCATCTTACCACCACCATAGTTGTAAGTTATAAGTCACGTCCCTGGTATTATAACGTCTATTGTCACATCCTTATATTGTCCATCCTTCCTACCCCTCTATCCTTCTTTAATATCTAGCTTACTCCCTCTATCCATCTTACCACCACCATAGTTGTAAGTTATAAGTCACGTCCATGGTATTATAACGTCTATTGTCACATCCTTATATTGTCCATCCTTCCTACCCCTCTATCCTTCTTTAATATCTAGCTTACTCCCTCTATCCATCTTACCACCACCATAGTTGTAAGTTATAAATCACGTGCCTGGTATTATAACGTGTATTCCCCCCAGGTTCTGTTATCCCCTCTCTCTCAACACCATTATATTCCTTGCCAGAGACCCTTACGGAAAACTCTCCTCCACACATCCACCTTTCCCTTCAGGCTATACAGGTATGTGGCAAGATTCACACCATCGCTTAGTATGATATTGTTAAGGTAATATTCTTATATATACGTTGCTTCACACACATATATATACTGTATATATATGTATTTTAAAATCTGAAAACTAATGGGGCTAAACATGAGGGAGAAGTGTAATTGTCACCGTAATCGCTATCATTGTGCAGCAGCAGAGCCAGAAGAAAAAAATCGTCTAACTTTACCCCAACTTTGGTCGTCTGGGAATTCCGGGGTTTGCCATTAACCGAGGAAGGTGGGGGGGGGGGGGAAGAGAGAGAGAGAGTGAGAGTGAGTTATAGATAGATATATAATGTAGATAGGTGTGCGGTTATGTGTGTGTGTTTGTGTGTGTAATGTTGCATGTCTTAACTCACAAAGTACACTAGTCCCCCCCCAATAAGGAAGCCCTGAGAGAGAGCCTTAAGAACAATAGGCTTTGGAAGCCCTACATGGGTCCTCTGCCAAAAGTACCATCATGATGGAGCAGTACGTTCGCTAATGTACAGTCGCGCTAATAAGTGATGTCTCGGCACCAATTATATTTTGATCAATAATTGGTATCAGCAGCATCTAAACTTGATTTCTTCATATCGAGTGAAATATACAAACATGTTCCTACACTTACCCACCCTATTCAACATCTGACAGACATTAATACAGCACAGAGCCAGCCTAACGTAATAACAGCTGGGACATGACTTATTAGCGCGACCGTACATAGGCCTATATCTGTTGATTCATTTAAACTCCGCCTAGACAAATATCTCTCATCAAACCCGCGACTGACTGCGTTTGTAAATGAATAACTTTATTTTATCCCCCCCTCAGTTACTAACCCATCTGTCCCCTACTAACTTCCTAATCCTGCCACGGACATTAGTTCCAGGGCAGTAATTCCCTTTCCAATGTTCCCTTACCCACTCTAAACCACTGTTTGGACACTTGATCCTCAGTGTTTTGGAGGACAAGCAACCTAGAAGGGTCACTAGATCTGTTGTTGCTTGATTTCCTTTATAATCCTTTGTATATCTGTTGTGCCTGTAACTGGGAAGCGAGACTGAGAGGGTATTATATTTTATTTATTTGGTCTATGTAGATGAGGGAGACAAAAGGCATAACTGCCTTTGTCGAGTGCCTCCCCCAAAGTTGAAAGAGTGACAGGGCCAAAATCAAGGAATGTGCGAGCCAAAATTTCTGGACACACGGAGTTGGAAGCAATTTAAGTCTTATATATATATATATATATATATATATATATTCGGATAGGCCAGTGTCAAGTGTATTTACCGTAATTATCATCGACTTGTGCCTAACACGCCACTACAACTTCCGGTCCAGCGGCCGTTATCGCGTTATCGGTCGGATAGTCGTTCGGAAGAGGCCGCACTTGGTGATAATATTCGTGTAATTTTGGTAACTTAATTTGTCAGGGCGGCACATTCACTTTTGAGATATTAGATTGCGTGTGTGGTTTGTGGAGAATATGTTCGAACCTCTTATATTTGTTTATATATATATATATATATATATATATAGTATATATATATATATATATATAGATATAGAGAGAGAGAGAGAGAGAAGAGAGAGAGAGAGAGAGAGAGAGAGAGAGAGAGAGAGAGAGAGAGAGAGAGAGAGAGAGAGAGAGAGAGAGAGAGAGAGAGAGAGAGAGAGAGAGAGAGAGAGAGAGAGAGAGAGAGAGAGAGCAAGGTTTGTTTCGCGACAAGTGTGTAAACAAACCAAGATAGATGAACTACACTGGTATCCCGTCCTCACCAACTCTCTCTCTCTCTCTCTCTCTCTCTCTCTCTCTCTCTCTCTCTCTCTCTCTCTCTACCTAGCACTATCGGAGTTCATTACATTAGGACCAGGGGGACAATTTATCTTCTCCCCCCCCCCCCCCCCCCCCAGGCGTCTTGTCTGCTTCCAAAATCCACTGTCTCCCGAAATCTTGGGTGAAATTCTCGAGCGCAATACGTGACTGCGTTGGTTGATATATATATATATATAAAATAAACTCTATCTATTTATCTATTGATCTAACTAACTAACTAATTAATTAACTAACTCTCTCTCTCTCTCTATCTATCTATATATATATATATATATATATATATATATATATATATATATATATATATATACCATTGATGAGAGTATCCTAGGTTCGAATCCTTGGCGTACCACATGTGTTCACTAGTTTTATTGATTTCATTAATTAAAATCGCCAAACTAAAGGGGGCGAGCGTCTTAAAATCTAAAAAGCAATGGGGCTATACATGAGAGAGAAAGGGGTCCAGAAAAAATCCCTCAAGTGGAAATCTCCCCTTAACCAGAATAGAATAAGTGTGAGCCACCGTTATAATGATGATAAAAGTATAATTATTATTCTTTACTTCTGCCTAGAGGTGGATAGGTGGAGGGTAATTATAGTCATTACACGCTCTATACACCTCTCTCTCTCTCTCTCTTACACACACACACGCTCTCTCTCTCCTGTCTCTCTCTCTCTCTCTCTCTCACACACAAATTCACACACACACACTCAATCTCTCTCTTTCTCTTATACACACATTTTCAATCATTCACACGTACCCTCTCTCTCTCTCTCTCTCTCTCTCTCTCTCTCTCTCTCTCTCTCTCTCTCTCTCTCTCTCTCTCTCTCTCTCTCTCTCTCTCTCTCTCTCTCTTTGTGCACCATCTTCCTTCATCCCTCCAACTATATTTATGTATTTATTTAGTTTCCCCTTCTTTCTTTTCCCCGTTTTCTTTCGATTGTTATTTACGTCTTTCCTTTTATGCTCCCTTTCCTTTTCCAGGGGCGCCGTTGTCATGTTTGTCTCTCTCTGGTTTATCCCTCGCCTCTTCCTGCTCTCGCTTTGCTAGTTTTGATTTACTTTATCGCTAGCTTCTCCGTCTTGGATATTTTTAGCGCCTTTTCTCTTGTATTCCCTTACCCCCTCTTTCTCTTTGAGCTGGTTGTTGTTGTTGTTCACTTTTCTCTGCAGTCCCCTACCACTCTTTTCCATTTGTTTATTTTTATTTGTTGTATGTTACTCCTTTGTCTTCTTCTCCTCCTCCTTATTCTTCTTCTTCAGCTTTTCTCCTTCTTCTCCTTCTTCTTCAGCTTTTCTCCTTCTCCCCCCACCTCTCATCTTCCTCTTTCTCCCTTCCTCCAAAATTCGTGTGTCGTCCTTTGTTGTCTCCTCCTCCTCCTTCTTCTTCTCCTTCTCCTTCTTCTCCTCCTCCTCCTTCCTCTTTCTTCTTCAGCATTTCTCCTTTCTTAGTATTCGGCATCATTATCATGTTTTGTATATTTCATCCTCCTCCTTCTTCTTCCGCTCTTCTCCTGCTCCTCCTCCTCCATATTCCGTTCTTCTCTCACCTTCCTCTCCTCCTCCTCCTCCTCCTCCATCTTCCGTTCTTCTCCCACCTTCCTCTCCTCCTCCTCCTCCTTCCGTTCTTCTCCCACCTTCCTCTCCTCCTCCTCCTCCTTCCGTTCTTCTCCCACCTTCCTCTCCTCCTCCTCCATCTTCCGTTCTTCTCCCACCTTCCTCTCCTCCTCCTGCCCCCAAAATCCGTATGTCGTCCTTGGTTGTATGAAGACAAGTGTTCGACTCAACCAAGCTGGATATACCAAAACAAACGACCTGTACGCTGCAGGTCGGAGGGAACGACGACTCT
>CM064513.1:90329251-90334251 GCA_032716605.1 Paralithodes platypus
GTGACTCGCGAACCTGCGATGTGGGAATCGTTCGGAGAAATTGCCTGTTGGGGGTGTTGAACCCTCCGTCTCGGCAATGAACTTTGCGGTGCCTGCTTCTAAGGTTTCAACCCTAGTCGTTGCCGATGAGCCGGCCCGGCGTGAGTAACGATGAACCGTGAGTGTGCGTTTGACCAAGTGTCAGGTGCAACCAATGGCGTTTGTTGTAACCAGATCTCTCGCATCCAGGGAGTCACACGCTAACCCAACAGTCTTCAAATCAGCGGCAGGAACGGTCACACGAAGGTGTGCTGAACCATCGCTGATACAGTGGACAGTCCTAGTACCTCCAGCGCTTCTTCCGGCCGGACTCAGTATTAGTCACCGTTATTAGAGTCATGGGGAAGTGGATAAGGCACCACCACCCGTCTCACGAAGAGTGTAGAGGCAGGGCTTAAAGAGACTCAGATGCAGCAACGGTCAATACAGCGAGAGAGCAACGGGATGCAAAGTGTCGATGTTGGGATGGCGCATTGAGTTGTCCTTCGCAAACACTTTAGACAGGCTAGCTCCCTCAGATATTCGCAAATTGCAGCTAGAATACCCGGAGGCTTCTACAGTGTAGTGACGGTGGCTGTCGCGAACTTGAGAGTAGAAGACAACGAATGTTGCGTAGTCCTGAGTTGGCTGGCCGCAATCCTGGTAGGCTCTCAGAAGCCCCTCATCGAAGGACCCAGGTACTACCCCAAGGTGAAACTCAGGGAGTTTTTCACGTGTGGTCAGGAGGTGTTGATACTCCACTCCCCTCTTGTAGGTCACCTCTTATCCGCAAAGTACGCTGGTCCTCTATAGGGTAGCAGAGCAGCTCTCTGCCCAACTTCATACTTACCTGGATGGCCACTCCAGACAGGCATCGAGGAATCAGCTATGTCCATGCTCAACCTGATGAAGCGAGTATCTTCAGCCCGCCCACCTTAGCCCTCTCACTGTCCCCCGGTGATGATTTCATCAGCATCCCCGGTGGAGAAGGAGAACCGGGACAGTCATGCGCAGGTGGATGACAACTGGGATTACATCATGTTTCCTGCAGCTCAGTGGGCGGGAAACACGAGACTCACGCGGCTCATGAGGCTTTGCTGCAACACCACCCTGAGCAATAGCGTGGGGCTGTCGAGCCCCGCCCATTCTCATGTTTACTCACAACCCTACTGGATTGGCGGACCACTCCAGCGCTCACTACACTCATGAGGTGCTTAACGTTGACGTCGGAGACCACCCACCCACTCCAAATCAGTGCCCTATAGGGTGCCCACTATTAAACTCTCCCGCCCTCCGGGCGGCGTTGTACGTATATGTTTCGCAACAGGGACTGAATCCGAGAAGTGGCGCGGTAAAGTGTACACCCTCACGTAACGCTGCCACCTAAGCCGGAGTGCAAGGTGCGCCCTTCTTCGTGTTGATTACCGCCGCTAAACGGCTTGACTCCCCCCCCACAACCCATAGCCTTTTCCCCGGGTCGATGACTGTGTATACAACTTGGCACAGGGCTAAGTTCTCGACCAACGTGGACCTGGTAAAAGGTTACTGCTCATGTGCCTTTGGTCTCACGGGCGAAAGAGGTGTGTGGTTGTGTGGTGGATGGTGCTCACATATCGTTGTAATGTCCATGCCGTACCGGTCTAAATAACGCACCAGCGACCTTCCAAAGCTTGATGAACCGAGTTGCGTGGCTGACCCTTCCGAACTGTACCGTGTACCTGGACGTACCTTCATTATCTACGATGACGATTTCAAGAGCCACTGTGAACATGTAGAATCCCGATTTAAGACCCTAAGCGAGGCAAACTTGGTGGTCTCAACCTCCGGGGAATCGGTGATTTCTGTAACGTAGCTACCAGCTACACGACTCCTGGGTATCATGTGTAGGTTTGGGCCAGGATGTGCCCCCCACCAGAACAAGATATTAGCTATTAACCACTTCCCCCGGCCGTCCACCAAGAAGCAGATCATGAGAAGTCGAACTTGGGCATGATGGTTTACTACCTCCATATATACAGCCGCTTTAGAAAGGTCCTATTTCTACTGTGGCTGGCTCCTCTGAACGGACCTATTTGCCAAAGATAGAAAGCTTTAAGTGGGCGCCCTGAGTGTGAGATTGGCTTTTTTGCTAGTAAACCACCTGTTTGTGTACTCACCCAATCCTCAGGGCCCCAGACTTTAGCCGACCATTTCCAGCTGGCAACTGATGCCAGTGGGGTGGGGCTGGTGCCGTTCTGATGCCAGCAATCAGGTGGAGCCCTCAGTCACAGTCTCTTCTCAAAAAAGTTCAACTCTGCGCAGAAGAACTAACACCTAGTTAAGAAGGAACTGCGGGGGGGGGTGGAGAGCAGGACAGAGAGCACGGCGCAAGGCCCCAAGAAGAGGTGAGAGCAGAGTCAGACCAGCTGGCTGCCTCAATCGACAGAGAGATGGCTAACGCCGATCAGCTCGTGAATATGATGCTGACCAGTTGGGATGGTGTCAAGTGGTAATGGGCTGCTAGCAAGTGAAACCCGGGAATGGTGCATGGGCTACACTGCCGTTTATGTCCCTTTGAAACCAGTGATTGTAGGTTAGCTAAATTAACGATGTACCACGTTCACCCCACTCGTAACCAACACATCTATTATCTATCTATCTATCTACAGTATATACTTAGCCCATCCCCACTGTTTCCTTTCCGCACGGGGTACCGTAAACCGTCTTGCAATTCAACTGTCACCGCTACCGCACCCCCAACCATCTGTGCCTGATCGCCCCCAACGTGAAACGTTTACGCCTCATCAGACACTTTTCGTCTACTCCCCAACGGAATGCATCGTGAGAACTCCTGGAACCCTTTCCCTCTCCTATGACTTACAATCTGATGCTTCGAAACCCTCCTTCGCCGTGATCCCCGTGGGCCCAGTTACATTTTCGGCGGTCTATACCAGTCCCTCCTGATTTTGGCCCCTGTCAACTCTTTCACTAGGGTGACGATGCACCTCGTCTATAGGCAAGAATTGCGGGCCTTGTTGCCCGCCCACTCAAAATCCTCACATTGAACCAACAGAAATAGTAATCATATTCATTTTATACTTATTCTTTTTTGTTACCTGTTTTTTTTCTAGGGAGAGCATGCGCGACATTCCACAAAGAAGATTTAGATGGGAATCTCCAGCGAGACAAAGGGAACTGCACTGTTTGAGCTCTGTCATTAGTGAACGGATCGTGAACGCCGGCTTGTCCGAGTTACATGGAAGACGGAACACCGGTAAAAAGACAAAAGAACCTGGGGCTCAAAAGTGGGTGAAAATCGCTATTAGTATTGGTGTTATGATGGAGGTATTCTTATAATTACTACCAGGCTTCCCAATAGTTTCCGGAAGTGGCATACCCCGCTAGCCAAGGGCGCGTCAATCAACGTAGGCCATTATTAAGTGCAGGGCAAACGAGGCGGGCTTATAGTCTGTTTGGGAGGGAGCGATAACAGGGAAAAAAAAGAGAGAGAGAGAGAGAGAGAGAGAGAGAGAGAGAGAGAGAGAGAGAGAGAGAGAGAGAGAGAGAGAGAGAGAGAGAGAGAGAGAGAGAAGGCGGAAGAGAGAGAGAAGAGAGAGAGAGGAGAGAGAAGAGGCGAGAAGAGAAGATGATGAGAGAGAGAGAGAGAGAGAGAGAGAGAGACATCCTCGGGGGTCCACGTATTTTTACAAAGTGACTATACATAAGCAAAACAGGTCAAGTAGCCGGACTGTCTAAGTGGCTCACGTAAAGTGGTACAAAGACAGGGATCAAGTGGCTGTGTACACTCGGCCAAATAAGTAATGTCTCGGCACCAAGTATATTTTGATCCATAATTGGTATCAGCAATGTCTAAAACTTGATCTAATCGTTTCCAGTGAGATATACAAACATTGGTCCTACACTTACCCACCCTATTCAACATCTGACAGACATTAATACAGCACAGAGCAAGCCAAACGTAATGACAGCTGGGACATGACTTATTAGCGCAACCGTATACAAAGTAAAAACAAAATATCGGTGTACAGTTACTAATAAAAATTCGTGGAACTTACTTATTTATAATTATGGAAGTATATCTCTGGAAACGAGTTTATGAATATAGGTGTTTATACATCAAATTCTAAGCTATTAATTATATTTATTGAGAAGCAAGTTCCATCCAAAAATCAATCCAGAAAGTTATAATTGCATAAATAAAAAAAAATAAAAAAATAAAAATAAAGAAAACTCAAGGGTCCATGAATACAAGTGACTATGCATGGAGGAAACAGGTCAAGTAGCCCGTTTGTCTAAGTGGGTCATGGAAAGTGGTCCAAAGACAGGGGTAACATGGATTTGTAAGTCAGTCAGTTAGTCAGTACAGTTGGTTGGGGAAAACATGTAATTCTGGTTACCATCACACGATTTTCTTCAGCTTATAATCTACCTCTACGACCCAAAGGGATATAATATACGATATCTGTAAACCCTCTGAATAACATATGTCCTTCTTATGTTGCCTATAATCGTCTAGTTTTAGCCAGAATCAAAGGTAAAAAGGCGTCATCGTGCTGAAGGGGTTAATTTTTAGTCCAAGGTAGTGAAGTGGTGAGGTAGCGAAATGTCCAACACCCGAGACAGGAAAGAAAGAACATAACTGTGACAAGAGCGATGGACCCCATAACAGTGACACACAACACAACACAGACCTTATGAACCGGACGACGTGGCCAGGAGTTAATTCTAGTAGCGATAGCAGAGGAAAAAATCTCAAGAAAAGAGAGAGAGAGAGAGAGAGAGAGAGAGAGAGAGAGAGAGAGAGAGAGAGAGAGAGAGAGAGAGAGAGAGAGAGAGAGAGAGAGAGAGAGAGTGAGGGAGACCTGAGACAGACAGACAGAATCCCTTACCTACTGTAGGTGATGAATATAGTCCCTTTGAATCAACTCAACATTGTTAAACTAATGTACCCCCCCCCCCCCCTTACACCATTACATAACTCT
>CM064513.1:90336751-90491420 GCA_032716605.1 Paralithodes platypus
CGAATTAGCGTACAATATGCATTACCGAGACCTTTGATGTATTCTTTACCAACAGTAATATTTCTTATAGACTTATAAATACAAAATATCTGCAACACACAAAGAAATAAAATCATATAGTCAAAATTGGCCAACATTGTTTATTATAACCTAGCCTTGGCGAGGTTTCCATACTGCATATAAACCGTTACCCATAATAGGCCTAATCCCACCCCACCGTAGCTAGGTTAGGCTACGTTAAACATAAACGATATAATATATAACGCAACCTTACCTTGTGTCACGCAAAGGCTGTAGGCCTTGTCGACAAATATAGCAGAACAAAATTCTAATTAGGTCTGGTAGCCTGTTACGTAACGTAAACATTGCCTAAAACCCAGCTAGGAAGCAACCGTGAAAGTATTTGGTTACACATAGCCTAGGCCTAGACATGTACAATGTTATACATTCATTGTCAGAAACTAACTTGCACTGTCATTCATTCAATTTTCAATTAAATATCTATAGGCCTAGGGTTGCTTAATTCGGCTATACCGGTACCTGTTGGAAAATATACACAAGGTAGCCTACTGTACTGTACACTAGGCCTAGGCTACTACTACTTCTTGTAGCCTAGCATACAAGAAGAAGGGTGACCGGTCAACTCAACCAGTAGACCATTTCAACCAGTACCAAATCAACCAATACGGTTAGGTTAGTACTAGGCTATATTTTGGCACTGGTTTGGTTGGTCTGGGTTAATTTGGCACTGGTTGAGATGACATGGAACCAAAAAGAAGTATAGCCTACAAGCTAGAAAATCGAGTGAGTTGCCTCGGCACATGGAAGAATCAAGCATATGACGGCAATTCATTCACGTGACGTCCACACCCTCACAGGGATTACAACAGATATATAGATATTTAATCATAATATGGTAGGGTAGATCTTTTCGTGTTCTACCAAACGTTAGGCAATTGTATTCAGCTGATGAAATGAAACTGGGCAAGGGTATATACTGCAAAATTAGGCTAAGCAAAACTTTTCGAGAAACACATACACATACGGTAGCTATTTGTTGTACTAGGCTACTTTTGTTACAGCTAGACGTGTTTACCCAGTTTAAGAAAGAGCTCTCGTATTCCCGGCATTAGCTTATATCTTATTACAATTGTAAATGTGCATAAAATATTGCCGACAAGGGCTAAACAACTAATAGTTTCTTACCAGTTACGACATTCCACAGCAAGAGATACCGGTACAGCAAATCACGCTGCTTATTGTCCATGTTACAGAGTTCCTGGCGATAATACACAGCATTTCCACAACCCATCACGGTTAATAGGGTAGTGGTAATAATAGAGGTAAGGAATAATACGTGTGGAGCGGGAAATTAGCAGAACTGTCACACGAAAATACACACTGCCTGCCCTCCCAGATGCTAGGCCTCCTCTGTGGCCTGCGCCGCTCAAGGCCGCTGGCGTTTTCCCGCATAAAAGTCACGTTATTCACTGAAACTGACTGACTGCTCGTATAATTATTATATCGCCACACATATAGTTTATTGATACAACACCTATATTATGTCAACATGAATTCCAATGATTTATTATTTTATATAGAAGGTTCATGAAATATATTCTGAAAAAGATGCTTGACAATTTTCATATATAGATGAAGGTAATAGAAGTATCCGGCAACTCTAGTGATAAATTGTTGCCTCGTTTTCTAGATACATTGCAAGGGTATAAATTGAATTTGACCATTATATAAACAAAACACCACCACCGCACCTACAACAAGAGCTCTCGCCGACTACCAGGGATGCTCGCCACTACCCGTAGGTGCAGGAGAGACTGAGGGTTCCGGGGGAGAGGGGGAAGCTGATTTAGGGGAAATTTCTTGGTTTCAATACTTGGGGGCACCATGGTCCCCCAAACCACCAACACCATCTCCTGCCGACCAGTGGACCTCACCCTCACCTTCGTCGGGAGCTGCTGTACTCAATTTAGAGGGCAACAACATCGCCGAATCCTATCTCTTCAACATCAAAGAGATAGTGGGATCATCTCCATGCCTGCTACAAGATCAGCGGCATTACCATCTACGGGGACACTACTGTGGTTCAAGACATGGGGGCCGATACAAGATGCAGTCGTCCCCCTAATAACCACCTCCACCACATCAGCGCCTCACCAAACCGTGCACGGTTGCTCTTGTTTGCCATAGCAATGGAAAAACCTGAAAAACAGCAAGGAGGACAGCCCTCCACCTTTTACTCTTCGACTTTGCTCTTCATTTCCATCTTTACTTCACTCTAATCCTTAGAGACCTCTCATCTCCCCAACCTACCTATCCCTAAATTCGCTAATTCGCAAAACAAATATTAAGTATTTAGTGAACTTAATATACAGTATATCAGTGTATAGGCTGCTACAGTTCATAAAGAACAAAAAAATATGGTATATAGTTAGTATTTCTTTAGTTATTCAACACCATGATTTTACAGACGATGCGGCGATGCCTGTAATATAAACACAGATATTATCTGTATTTTAAGTTTACTGTGAATTTTCTGTCGATAAATACAGAGAAAACGTAAAAATACAGATACTGATATTTTGTACAGTGTTGAATAAAATATAACACGTCGCTGGTACTCAAAGGGTTATATATATACATACTCGGAATTTGTTAGGGGTTTGTGGAAGCGTAGGATATAATTTGAATTACCTTGAATATTTTGCTTTGTACCTCTGTCTTGGTGGTATAATGGTTAGAGCCTGTGAGTTCTGTATGTGGTAGCCTGGGTTCGTATCCTGGGAAAATCACATGCTGTCATTAATTTAATTTGAGATGGTAGTCCAGTCAAATTAGCGTTTTTAGGGGAAATAATTTATAAAGTTTTTAAATTTTGCACAGATACTCCTGAAGGGCTCCCAATTAAAGGTCAAAGGAGTTCCCCTCCGTCAGACCTGAGCAACCCCCATTTTTGGGGGGAAACCCCCCACGGAGGGCAAGTTTGACCACATTTAAAAAAACAATCTCAGAAACGGTGCATCATGCGAGGAAATTGCATAGAGATGAAAATATGGATACTAAAATTCTGCATAAGATTGTTTTTATACATTTTTACTCTAAATATCGTAGTTTTTGTATAAACATGAGACAAAGTGAAAGACGTGTGCGACCGAAAATCGAAACAATCCCATTAATCGGCTAGTTTTCCATCAATAACTCTTGAACTACTATTTTACGTTGAAATAACATAGAGATGAAGTTGAAGTAGATGATTTTTTTTCCACTGTGAATACATATTCATAAAACTTTGTATTTTATTGTGATTAGTTTGTTACTATTATACAGTGTAGACTCATTTCCACACCACCCATGAGGTAGAGCCTTTGGTGCGTTTTTTTTTCTTGAGTGGTATCCCCCTTGTAGGCCTAATCCACTGTTTGGTTTCAACAGGCAAAAAACTTACTTATCATCAGCAGGTGGTGAATTAAGGCATGCCTGACCATTACACGTAGCACACATTATGGAGCACTTCAAACCAGCTTTTGCGCAACCACACCGCTTCCCACATTCATATTTGCAACTACATGAAATTATTTTTAGGAGTTGGGCTGGTGCAGGTGGGTCAGTTGTGTATACAGGTAGAAGACAGTGTCTGGTTTTTTTCCAACCCCAAAATTCTGGGGGTTTCAATTCCCCTCGCCATATCTGAATCTGGTGATAAGCACGATAACTGTGCTTCCGCGCTGCTGCTGAAGTTGGTAGGAGGCTTGACAATAACACTATGTGATTTGAGTGACTTACAGATTTGTTAAATGATACAAATCTATGATGGTTCAGGTTTGTTTCTGTGGTTGGAGCCTTGTATAATGCTAAAATGAACTGCTCTCCGGCGGCTGCTACTTCATCATGTATTGATTTAGGACTGTTGAATGCAGACACAACGTCCTGCAAATGATCATACTTGTAAAGGAGGCTGACAATTTTCATTTTTCCCTGTCCGTGAAAAGATGATGTTGTATCACAGCCACTGAAAGCATGAGCAAGCAATATTGAATCTCTGATGTTTCTCAAAATGCTGGAATGCTGTATGTTTTTTTAACTGTTCACTCTCCTGTGGACACTTTCTCGTGGTTCCTTAAAAAAGAGAATATCCTTATCTTCAGGAGTTAGTGCAGTAATTAGTACCAAAAGATCAACATCTTGTCCTTCAACAACAACTGACTCATGCTGATTGGCTTCTTGAATGGCTGTCTGAACAATTAATACATCAGCATCGTCAACTGCAACTTTTTTGCAAATACCTTCAAGGTTAAATGCATTTTTCAGCTGCATGATCAGCCGTTCCTTGTTTTTCAGATTACTCAAGAACTTTGCTTTAGGAATAGTAATTGAGGTTGTTCCATCAAAGATTATTTCAGGTGTAGTTTGTTTCAAGTCTTTGGTGTCGCAAGATGTTTTTTGTGCTTTCTTCATTTGCTGAATAACCATCAAAAACGACTAGAACATCTGTGCTGTAGTGATTGCGAAGGAACTGAACATATGCATCACACACATTAGCAAATGTACCTTGCTTTGGCCAAGCAACACGATGAAGCAAGTTTCCACCATCTATGACATACTTAGCTCCTGATTTAGGAATGGCTCCTTCCTCTACTTCATTGAACATTTTATACAAGCCAGATTTCTTAGTCTTTCTCATTAATCCTTTCTCATCAATCATGGACAATGGGACAGAAGCTAGCTCATAACTGAAGCATTCCTGCAGTTCATCAGGTAGTTTTACAGTGCATATTATTCTCTGAAACAACTGAGTAGTATCAACCTCAATGGTGTCATCTGCAACCTTAACACTGGTATTAGTACAAGACATTGGCTTCACTCTCTTACTTCGTTGTACTTTTAATTCACCAAATGTTTCTGTACTTTTCAGACAATCATCCATAATCTTCTTGCTTACATCTTCAGCTTTGTAGCAGTTTATGTCTACAGCTGCTACTATGCCACTTGATACTGACACAAGGCCTTCATTTCTTATGAATGGGTTGTGATTATGAAGCCATGCAACAAACTTTTCGACATCCTTTTCATCCTTTGCAATCCTTGAGTCTCTTAATTCAATATGTTGGGAGCTACTGCAGGTTTGAACTTCACTAAACTTTTCAACACTTTCACACACATGGTGAGCTACAGGTAAGCCAAAGACCCATTTATTCAGGACACTTTCAGTGAAACCTCTTCCATGAGTGATACCTCCAATACTTTTCATATTTTTCATCAGAGTTGGTTCTATTGTCATGTCTGACCATACACCACACCAGTACTTTCCTGAACGCCGACATGTGAAGTATCCCTCTGCTGTAAATTTCTCAAACTCGTTTCGTGGCATGTTGAGATGAAGAGAATCCATATCTTGGAGATAGAGCTGGCAAGACTTGGCGTACATGCATACTGGCATAGAATATGGGCAACATAGCGTACTGGCGTACTGGCATAGAATATGGGCAACATAGCTCTTACACAATCTAAATGAAGTCTCCAGTTTCCCATGCGCTCTGCCTCAATGAAATGCAGAACGACAGTGACTAGATCAAAGTACTGTAGCCAAAGTTGAGCTGTCTTTCCATGTTCCTTTAAGTTTGCAATTTGATCTTGTAACTTTCTTTGTATTGTTTTCAGAACACTGTCGCTTTCCACAGAGCTGAAGGTTGGAGGCTGAGTCATGAATTCTGAGAGAGTTTTTTGTACATGCTGTCTGTCATTATCATCAACAGCAACATCTTGAAGAATAATTTTGGCAAGTGCACAATATGTTAGCATATGTGCTCTGATAGCTCTAGCATAGGCATGTCCTGAAAGCATTTGGGTCACTGAAGAAGAAGCAAAAACTGTTGACCATAGCTCTGAAATCCCACTGCCTCCCATTATGTAACCAACAGATCCAAGATAAGACATTAGAAGATGAAAACCACCCAGCCTTACAATTATGTTAGGAAATCCACCTTCTGGAGACACTATATCCTTGGCTTTCATATACAATGGCTGGTCAAAAGTTACGAAGCATGTCACTTGCTTTGAATGCTTTGTTTCTTCAGCAGCATAGTTTAAAGCAGTTAGCACTGTGTTGTACTCAGTTGGTGGTAGATTAATGAAAGGTAGTGCCAAAATCTTAGTCTGATCGTAAGGATGAGTATGGGTTATGCTTTCCATGAAACCTTGCCACGATGGGAAAGAAGGGGTTTGGAGAAATTTCCCATACATCCACAGAACATCTTTTGGAGCTGGAATAGAGACATATTTGCAATCATCACTGTTGTACACAGTTTCCAGTTTCAAAGCACTTAAACCTTCCTTTGGTTTCCCACCATATGTCTTTAACGGAATTTGTCCAGTTACTGCAATCTCTTTTGATGATGGAATACTTCGCAATTTGGTTATTTCCTGAGTTCGTACATTCCTTGAAGGAGTAATGCACTTTGTTCCACCCATTGAATGAAATGTCCCTTTACCAGTTAAGGTTTTTATGTTGAAATCTGCATTGTCGAAAACATATTGACAAAATGCATTTCCCTCTACATCAGATTTCCAGGAAGTAGCAGCAGACGACTCAAAAAATGTGACATCATTATAAGCAGAACAAAATCCAAACTTTGATACTGTGTTAACAAGAGTTTTTGAGCCAACTTTCCGAAATAAGTACAATGCTAAACCCAGCAATATGGAGGACAGAAATGATCGAGGTCGTGTTGCACCGATAATAGAATGAGCAATTGCTGTACATTGTTTTTTTCCTTTTTCCTTTTCACTCTTTCGGTTCTTCTGGATTACTGTATCTAAAAAGGCATGAAGTGTGTCTGGCACCACATCTTCTGAATTCTTCATAAAGTCAGTGACATCTGGGTAATCTGTGGTATTGTAAGCAGTAGTTCTAATGTCCTCACGAACTATTGCTGCTGCTGTTTTCACTATTCTTAACCTTTCATCTCTGTCATTTTCCTCTCGCTCTGAATACCAAGAGTTCATCAGTTTTAATCCAGAGCCACTGAAACAAACAACTGTTGGTCTTTCCTTCATCTGGGCGAACATCACTCCATCTCCATATGTGTATAGTAACTTCATTTTCAGTGTTTTCTCTGTAACTGATGAAGTTTCTGGCATATTTTCTTCAAGTATTTTCATCAAGTCATGTAAACTAAATTGGCACTCTTCAGAATCATCAATATACATGCACCATATATCAAAAGCAAAACTCAAATGTTCATCCTGTGGGCGTCCTCTTTTCTGAGTTGATGAATGGTTACTTGCGAATTTTGTGTAACATTTTCCATGGTAACGTGCTTCTTCTGCTACAAGGCACATGACACTGTTGACTCGCTTAGACACTTTCTCACCCCATTCATCTTGTCTCTGTTCAGCATTGTCTAATATTTTGTTTTTCATAGTCAGAGTGCGAACTTCCCACATAATTTCACGTCTGTCCACTGGTTTCTTTTTTTCTGAGGTAATATCACACTTGTTACCACAAAACAAACAATTAATCTTGAAATCAAACTTCTCTTCTGATCTTAATGTAGGCTTAGATTTGCTTTGGTCTTCTGCCTTCTTTTTCATGTCTCTGGCTATGTTTTTTTTCTTTATGTACTCACGTCTACATATTTTGTGTACTTCAATTGAGTCGTTCTCCATAAGCATTTCATAGTTGCCGTCTTTTCGGATTTGACTTACACGTCTGAAGTTATGGATACCATCTTTCACATTCACAGTTTCACCATCACTTAAACTATTACTGCATATAAAACACTGGATACTTGTTGATTCTATGGTGAATACCTCCTCTCACTTTCATTCACTTCTGGAAAAAAAGAAAATTATCATTATAACACAAAGCAAGATAAAATTATGCTTGTAATATTCATATAGTGTGAACATTGAATGTCATGTGCATTATACTCATAATTTCAACGTAAATTAGTCGTTCAAGAGTTATTGATAGAAAACTAGCCGATTAATGGGATTGTTTCGATTTTCGGTCGCACACGTCTTTCACTTTGTCTTATGTTTAGACAAAAACTACGATATTTAGAGCAAAAATGTATAAAGACAATCTTAAGCAGAATTATAGTATCTATATTTTCATCTCTATGCAATTTCCTCGCATGATGCACTGTTTCTGAGAAAAAACCTGAAAATGTGGTCAAACTTGCCCTCCGTGGGAGGGTTTCCCCCCAAAATGGGGGTTGCTCAGGTCTGACGGAGCGGAACTCCTTTGACCTTTATTTGGAAGCCCTTCAGGAGTATCTGTGCAAAATTTAAAAACTTTATAAATTATTTCCCCTATTTGCCGTTTTTTCTGCTAATTTGACTGGACAATTAGTATACGTCCTACTCAAGAGGCTCTGTGTATCTTGTTAGCACTATGTTTCTACAGTGGTGTTCGGCTAGTGACGCTAGTCCATCCACTAACCTGCCTTACACTTATGTAAGCAGTACGGATTTGTATCAGGTTTAATCCCCTAGACAGGTTGCCGACCATGGCTGATGAGTCCCATCCACCCGGATTTTTATAAGGTTGTCTCCCCTAGATGGGTTGCGGACCAAGGCTAACGAGTCCCATTCATATATACTGTATATATTATATTATATATATATATATAATTTGTAAGTTTTCTATTCAGCTCGCAACTCTATCCCCATAAATAAGCACTGCGGTTGTGTTTAATGCGTGGAAGATTAGGTAAGGTCGGTCGGTCTATGAGTGGAGATGTGCGTGTCAATGGAATATTTAACCCAGTTTCACAAGCTAGAAAGAGAGATAGAATGAGAGTGGTAGGAAGAGATAGATACCGGTAGATAGATAGATAAAGAGAGAGAGAGAGAGTAAGTTGTCAGCGCAGGAGAGAAAAAAGAAAAACCCGCTTCCCTATTTCTCATTCTCCGTGTGTGTAGCAAGGGGTATACATTTTACCAGTCTCAATACACCCCCCAGGACCAGTGTTCCCAATTTAGCTACTTTATGGCTAGAACCTAGCGACATTCTAGCGACTTTTGAGTACGGATCTAGCGGTATTTTGTAATTTCATTGGTAACCCCCCCCCCCCTCTCTCTCTCTCACACACTCACTCACTCTCTTTTTTCTCTCTTTCTAACACACACACACACACAAACTATATATTCTCTCTCTCTCTCTCTCACTACATGATCTCTAGGGTGTTCAGGCAATAAAAGTCAAGTATGATGAAAGGATGGGGAGGGGAGGGGAGGGGAGGAAGGTGAGACGGAGGGAGGAGGGGAGGGGAGAGAGGGGGGAAGGGAGGGAAGGAAGGTGAGAGAGGGGGAAAGAGGAGGGAAGGAAGGTGAGAGAGAGGGGGGAAGGTAGGTGAGAGAGAGGGGGGAAGGTAGGTGAGAGAGGGGGAAAGGGGAGGGAAGGAAGGAGAGAGAGGGGGAAAGGAAGGAGAGAGAGGGGGAAAGGGGAGGGAATGAAGGTGAGAGAGAGGGGGGAAGGTAGGTGAGAGAGGGGGAAAGGGGAGGGAATGAAGGTGAGAGAGAGGGGGGAAGGTAGGTGAGAGAGGGGGAAAGGGGAGGGAATGAAGGTGAGAGAGAGGGGGAAAGGGGAGGGAAGGAAGGTGGGAGAGAGGGGGGGAAGGAAGGTGAGAGAGGGGGAAAGGGGAGGGAATGAAGGTGAGAGAGGGGGGAAGGTAGGTGAGAGAGAGGGAAAGGGGAGGGAAGGAAGGTGAGAGAGAGGGGGGAAGGTAGGTGAGAGAGGGGGAAAGGGGAGGGAAGGAAGGTGAGAGGGGAGGAAGGTGAGAGGGAAGGAAGGTGAGAGGGAAGGGGGAAGGAAGGTGAGAGAGGGGGAAGGTGAGAGGGAAGGAAGGTGAGAAGGGGGGAAGGAAGGTGAGAGAGAGGGGAGGAAGGTGAGAGGGGAGGAAGGTGAGAGGGAAGGAAGGTGAGAGGGGAGGAAGGTGAGAGGGAAGGAAGGTGAGAGGGAGGGGGGGAAGGTAGGTGAGAGAGGGGGAAAGGGGAGGGAAGGAAGGTGAGAGGGGAGGAAGGTGAGAGGGAAGGAAGGTGAGAAGGGGGGAGGTAGGTGAGAGGGGTAGAGGTGGGGGAAAGAAGGTGAAAGAGAGAATGGGGGGGAGGAAGGTGAGAGAGAGAGGGGGGGGGTAAGGGGAGCGTTGGAAGCTGAGAGAGAGATAGGGGGGGAAGGGAGGGAAGGTAGGTGAGAGAGGGGGGAGGGGAGGTAGGTCTCACCCAATTAACATATCTTTTTCAAACGTATCATCAAAGCTTATATTTAATTATACGCCATTGAATAACATAAAATAAAATTGCATAATTACGGAAAATTTTTACACAAGGCTTATATACTGTATATTTTTTTCCGGTGTTAATACGCTACTTTGCCTCGCGAAAATAAAACAGCGGCGATCCACTTTCAACACGCCGTATTTTTATTTTCCGGTCGCCGGGAACATAGAAGTTGGAGGTAAAATATATAAAAATAATATATATATATATATAAAGAGAGAGAGAGAGAGAAAACAATAGATTGATAAACAAATAAATAATAACAATTAACCAATAGCATATACATAAATAAAAAAAAAAAAAAAAAAAAAAAAAATATATATATATATAATATAATAAAGCATAATCTCATCCGACGTCATATGGGTCACTGATATTTTCTTTAAGGGGGGTCACCGGCTTTTTTTTTTCTTTCTCTCCTTTTCTCTTTCCCTGGCTTGTATCCATTCGGTAGTAAATGTCTCTGAGGATGGACGATTTCTCCAAAAATAATTAGGCTCACTCCCCCCCCCCCCTCCCTCCCTCCCCCAATCAAAGGACTAATGGAGCTAATGGATTAAAGCCTTAATTCCTCTAAATCTGTCTATCGCTCATCACTGGTCCAACAGCCATAATCATAATATCTCACACACACACACACACACACACACACACACACACACACACACACACACACACACACACACACACACACACACACACACACACACACACACACACACACACACACACACACACACACACACACACACACACACACACACACACACACACACACACACACAGCGATAGCTAGCCCGTAATTAAGGAAAACAAAATCTAGCGAAAAAATACCAATTAATCTCGAAGGGGGATTTGGAGTATATATATATTATTATGTTCCTTCCAACAACCAACTATACTCCTAAAATCGATTAATGAAATTTTTACAAACACATGTGGCAGTCCGTGGATTCGAATCCAGGATGCTCACACCGAAAATCAACACCTTATGCATCGCACCACGAAGACAGTTAAAGAATGGTGGACACTGCCTACGATTTATTATGCAACTTCGAATCCTGCATAACAATCTAAGCATGTACACACATCCCAACTGCAACTCACGTAGGCTATGCATATGTGAATGGAAAGAGCAATTAATGGGGCCTTAACCACTAGGGAAGTCCTCTCGATAAATTACCCCTGAACCAATATCAATTATTATGTTCCTTCCAACAACCAACTATACTCCTAAAATCGATTAATGAAATTTTTACAAACACATGTGGCAGTCCGTGGATTCGAATCCAGGATGCTCACACCGAAAATCAACACCTTATGCATCGCACCACGAAGACAGTTAAAGAATGGTGAACACTGCCTACGATTTATTATGCAACTTCGAATCCTGCATAACAATCTAAGCATGTACACATCCCAACTGCAACTCACGTAGGCTATGCATATGTGAATGGAAAGAGCAATTAATGGGGCCTTAACCACTAGGGAAGTCCTCTCGATAAATTACCCCTGAACCAATATCAATTATTATGTTCCTTCCAACAACCAACTATACTCCTAAAATCGATTAATGAAATTTTTACAAACACATGTGGCAGTCCGTGGATTCGAATCCAGGATGCTCACACCGAAAATCAACACCTTATGCATCGCACCACGAAGACAGTTAAAGAATGGTGGACACTGCCTACGATTTATTATGCAACTTCGAATCCTGCATAACAATCTAAGCATGTACACACATCCCAACTGCAACTCACGTAGGCTATGCATATGTGAATGGAAAGAGCAATTAATGGGGCCTTAACCACTAGGGAATAATAATAGCTTCCTGGAGGCCTAGGAAGAAAACTAAGCCAAATATAATATACATTTTATAGATAGACAAAAATTATATGAAATAAGAGGGTTTTGTGGGTATCTGTCTAACCTTGATGGAGGTCTAGGGAGGAAACTAAAAATCTCCCCTTAAGTCAGACCGAAATCACGAACAGAAAAAGCTCGTCAGAGAAAGGACCTTCAGACAAAAAAAATTGTAGCAGTAAGTGACATTAACCTTGAGATACGAGAAGGAGGCCTAGTGATATTGTGAGGCCTTTATTGCTGTGTGAGGACGTAGCGTAAATAATAAACATAAAGCCACTCCAACAGCTTCCTCTCTTTATACAGACTAATAACACACATACCAAAGCCACTCCAACAGTTTCCTCTCTCTCTCTAACACTAACTCTCTCTCTCTCTCTCTTAAGGGGAGGTTTTTAGTTGATTCCCTAGACTTCCATCAAACTTAAAATTACTCCCCCTAGACCCCCTTTCAAGATAAATGTGTACATTTTTCGGTAGAACAATGTCCCGGCCTTAGGCCGGTTCCCCTTAAATTACAGGCTCGCTATCGCTCGCCAGGAAAAAATCGACACCTAAATGGCACGAATAATCTTAAAATTGACTTAAATGGGGCGAGGGTTCTTAAAATCGTCAAACTAATGTGGCGAACGTCTTAAAATCTCAAAAGCAACGGTGCTAAACATGAGGGAGAAAGGGGTCCAGAAAAAAATCCTCCAGGTGGAAATCTCCCCTTAACCCCTTCATTACCGAGCCGTCTTTTCCATTGTATTCTGGCTATGATTAAACGGTTATATTCAGCATAGGAAGGACATGAACCAATAGAAAAGGCTTCCAAATATCTCGAGTCACCCTTTTAACTATCATAGATCCTTCCTTAGATAACTGTCTTCGTGGTGCGATGTATAAGGTGTTGATTTTCGGTGTGAGCATCCTGGGTTCGAGTCCACGGACTGCCACATGTGTTTGTAAATTTCATTAATCGATTTTAGGAGTATGGTTGGTTGTTGGAAGGAACATAATAATACATAAAAGCCTCTAGATACGTTTGAAATATTAGAAACAGTCATGCTTGGTAATGAAGGGGGTTAATGACTTACTTGTGGTGTAAGGTGCAAGTCGAGATCTTGCGATGACGCCCAGGTGGACAAGCAAACTACCTGTTGGTCCAAAAAAAAACGATTTAATTCAGCTATATATATTGTTAAATGGTTTATAATCATCACATAAACACCCACAAGTGACAGAAGTTCTCGAAAAGGGGCTCCAATTCTGACGCTACTCTTGACTTACAGTGTGCTGGCTTAATAATCCAGAAGGGTTGATAGCCTCTGATGTCCTATTTTAGCTAACTATCACACAATTACTTCTTAGCAACATCAAATTAGCTGTAATTTATATGATAATAGTTAATTGCATACAGAATGGGTTAGAACATACATAAATAGTCACTAGGGAGAGCGCATTCCTCTGGCTGCGCTGGATGAGGTATGCGCACTACCGACCACCTCGCAAATGGTAGGGGATAGTAGAGGAGGGGGTGAGGGAGAAACATAGGGGATAGTGGAAGAGGGGTAGGGGAAACAGGGGATAGTGGAGAGGGGGTGCGGGAGGGAGAAACAGAGGGGATAGTGGAAGAGGGGGTGAGGGAGAAACGTAGGGGATAGTGGAAGAGGGGGTGAGGGAGAAGAGACGTAGGGGATAGTGGAAGAGCGGGTGAGGGAGAAACGTAGGGGATAAGTGGAAGAGGGGGTGAGGGAGAAGGTAGGGGGAGAGGGGGGTGAGGGAGAAACCGTAGGGGATAGTGGAAGAGGGGGTGAGGGAGAAAGAAACGTAGGGGATAGTGGAAGAGGGGTGGAGGGAGAAAACGTAGGGGATAGTGGAAGACGGGGCGAGGGAGAAACGTACAGGATAGCGAAAGAGGGGATGAGGGAGAAAAGTAGGGGATAGTGGAAGAGGGGGGTGAGGGAGAAACGTAGGGGATAGTGGAAGAGGGGGGTGAGGGAGAAGAAAAACGTAGGGGAGAGGGGAGGAGGGGGGGAGGGAGAAACGTAGGGGATAGTGGAAGAGGGGGTGAGGGAGAAACGTAGGGGATAGTGGAAGGGGGGGTGAGGGAGAAACGTAGGGGATAGGGGAAGAGGGGGTGAGGGAGAAACGTAGGGGATAGTGGAAGAGGGGGTGAGGGAGAAGAGGGATAGTGGAAAAGAGGGGATAGTGGGGAAAGGTAGGGGATAGTGGAAGAGGGGGTGAGGGAGAAACGGAGGGGATAGTGGAAGAGGGGGTGAGGGAGAAACGTAGGGGATAGTGGAAGAGGGAGGGAGGGAGGAAACGTAGGGGATGGAAGAGGGGGGTGAGGGAGAAACGTAGGGGATAGTGGAAGAGGGGGTGAGGGAGAAACGTAGGGGATAGTGGAAGAGGGGGTGAGGGAGAAACGTAGGGGATAGTGGAAGAGGGGTGAGGAGAAACGTAGGGGATAGTGGAAAGAGGGGTGAGGGAGAAACGTAGGGGAAAGTGGAAGAGGGGGTGAGGGAGAAACGTAGGGGATAGTGGAAGAGGGGTGGAGGGAGAAACGTAGGGGATAGTGGAAGAGGGGGTGAGGGAGAAACGTAGGGGATAGTGGAAGAGGGGGTGAGGGAGAAACGTAGGGGATAGTGGAAGAGGGGGTGAGGGAGAAACGTAGGGGATAGTGGGAAGGGGGGGTGAGGGAGAAACGTAGGGGATAGTGGAAGAGGGGGTGAGGGAGAAACGTAGGGGATAGTGGAAGAGGGGGTGAGGGAGAAACGTAGGGGATAGTGGAAGAGGGGGTGAGGGAGAAACGTAGGGGATAGTGGAAGAGGGGGTGAGGGAGAAAACGTAGGGGATAGTGGAAGAGGGGGTGAGGGAGAAACGTAGGGGATAGTGGAAGAGGGGGTGAGGGAGAAACGTAGGGGATAGTGGAAGAGGGGGTGAGGGAGAAACGTAGGGGATAGTGGAAGAGGGGGTGAGGGAGAAACGTAGGGGATAGTGGAAGAGGGGGTGAGGGAGAAACGTAGGGGATAGTGGAAGAGGGGGTGAGGGAGAAACGTAGGGGATAGTGGAAGAGGGGGTGAGGGAGAAACGTAGGGGATAGTGGAAGAGGGTGAGGGAGAAACGTAGGGGTGAGGGAGAAGCGGAGGGGATAGTGGAAGAGGGGGTGAGGGAGAAACGTAGGGGATAGTGGAAGAGGGGGTGAGGGAGAAACGTAGGGGATAGTGGAGGGGGGGGTGAGGGAGAAACGTAGGGGATAGTGGAAGAGGGTGAGGAGAACGTAGGGGATAGTGGAAGAGGGGGTGAGGGAGAAACGTAGGGATAGTGGAAGAGGGGGTGAGGGAGAAACATAGGGGATAGTGGAAGAGGGGGTGAGGGAGAAACGTAGGGGATAGTGGAAGAGGGGGTGAGGGAGAAACGTAGGGGATAGTGGAAGAGGGGGTGAGGGAGAAACGTAGGGGATAGTGGAGAGGGGGTGAGGGAGAAACGTAGGGGATAGTGGAAGAGGGGTGAGGGAGAAACGTAGGGGATAGTGGAAGAGAAAAGGTGGGACAAAATATAGGGGGATAGTAGGGGAAGAGAGGTACGGTGGGAGGGGATGGTGGGGGAGGGGAGGCGGGGGGAAAAAGGTAGGGGATAGTGGGGTAGGAGAGGTAGAGGGTAGGGGATAGTAGGGGAAGAGAGGTAGGGGATAGTGGGGGAGAAAGGTAGGGGGTAGGGTGGTAGGGGAAGGAAGGGGGAGGAGAGGTAGGGAAAGGAGAAGTAGGGGAAGGAAGGGGGAGGAGAGCTGAGCGGCAGTGATCTGGTGGTTAATGTTGTTTGAGGGACTTAACGAACGGGGTTGGGGAAGGAGGGGTGGGGTGGGGGAAGGAGGTTGTGTGGGGAGGGAGGGAGGGGGTATGATGGGGAGTGAGAGGGGTGTGATGTGGGAGGGAGAGGGGTGGGGGACGAAAAAGTCTTGGGCGAGTTACCTCGCAGGAGTGTCCTCTTCTGTGTGTAATTTGGTACTAAATAATTCTTATATGTTTTAACTCATAATTATACAAACACATGACTAATTTTACTTGTCCATTCTTAACAATGAGTGCTTAGTAAAATACTGTTGACTTTATATGACACTGTTATAATATATTAAGGTAACCCCGCATATCGTATTGACTGACAGCATCCCGTTAAAATCTTCAAGCAGATGCGAGATACTGACCAATGTATTCTCACATAATTGGTAGCGCCAGCGAACTTGACAATAATCTGGACACCTTAACTTCTTATAACTCGAAATGAATGAAAGCAATCGGGTAGACGTTTCTATCATTTGGGAAGAGTCCACCAGGAAATAGGTGTGGATATTTACAGCCAATTTTGAGTTACAGAGAGGTCAGGTATCAAGATTAGTGTCAAGTTCGTTGGTGCTACCTTTAGTAACATTTATCCATTTGCGATGCCCTACAAACCCATTTATGCTACCAACATACCTTCGGCAATCGTTAGGAGTTGTATGGAGTCTCTGTGGGTTGCTGTAGCCTTGTTATTAAGCAGTAAACACAAGTAGAACTGTTCAATCCCTTTCTCTGTAGTCGCCATCTTTGTCTGACTCCCAGCTGGATTATCAGAGTTGCCAATGCTCAATGTATCGCTAGGTCGTCGCTAGCTATAGTCCGTTCATTCTAGGTTGGGCAGAAATCGTGGCCTCTAACCTCTGTAACAAAAACAAAAGTGGCTAGAGCAAATGAGCTGTCAATTTATACACATATTCCCTAGCCAAGTCTTCCTATTTGGTAGAAATATTAATAGTAGAAACTGCAGATATTCCATATAATCTCATTTATTAATTTAACTCCGAACACCAAACACCTCCCAATGAAATTAATGAAAGCATGTGATCCTACTGGGATTCGAACTTGGGTTATCACATATAGGTCTTAAACACTCTAACCATTACACCATTAAGACAGTTATAAGTACAACACATGACCACAATTAATATCCATCGAAGACTGGATACAAATCTAATATATATGTTACTTGATAAATATTTACCGTATTTGGAATTAGCAGCATCTTTATCTAGCTGTAAGCCCGCTAAATTGGTAACTCTGTGTAGCAGCAAGCATGGTCTGCCGGAAGTAAATATGCAGACGATGCTAAAACGATACTAGCGCCATCTATCGTCAACTATGCTATGCTATGCAACCAGTCATGGGGTTTTAAATCTACACACATACACCCACCCACACACACTTACAAATGTATCCAAACACACACATGTATCCACACACACATACAGATACTTTCGCACAAGCAGATACTTACAAATTCACCCGTACACACACATATACTTACACCCACACAACCATACACCCACACACACCCACGCACATTATCATCAGCATCCCCGGTAAATGATAGATAATTTCTGTTCACGAATGTTTGCATGTTCGCCCGACCGGTTCCAATAATTCCCTAATTACCGAGATTACCCAACGCCAATCACACGCAATCCGAAATGCAAATGAGGCTCCAGCACGTGTTGTCAATTTAGCTATTTTCTCCCTAGATCTAAAGGTATTTACGTCGATCTAGAGGCCAATTTTTACATCTAGCGACATGAATTCTAGTCAATTTCAGCCATTTTAAAGTGATATTGTAGAGATTGTGGCATTATTCTAGCGATATTCCGGAGATTTGAGCCTTTTTATAGCGATAGTGTAGAGATTGGGCCATTATTCTAGCGATTTTCGGCATTTATTTACTACCTAGCGGACTTTATTTGGTAACCCTGCGAGTCCAGCGATGTCAGCATTGCAATGGGGGGTATAGGGGGGAGGATGGGGGGAATAGTCTACATGCGAGGAAAAAATCCCTCTTTTGCAATGTTTTCTATAAATATTTGTTTTGCAAGTGTTACATATTCCTCTATGTATGTATGTATGTATGTATGTTTGTAAGTATGTATGTATGTATGTTTGTAAGTATGTATGTATGTATGTAAGTATGTATGTATGTGTGTATGTATGTAAGTATGTATATTTGTAAGTATGTATGTATGTATGTTTGTAAGTATGTATGTGTATATAAACGACCCCTGCTAGGGTATGAGCTTTAATTAAACATTATGCATAGTGCAGCATACGCCTATTATGTAAACTTATAAAGCTATTATACCGGTAGAAGTGCTCTTATAATTAGGGATAATAAGGGAATGGTGTCGACATTTAAGGATTAGGTTCGTGACATAAATAAACTAATTAAATACTGATCTTTCTGTCTCCCTCTCCCTCCCCCTCTCTCTCTCTCTCGGGGTTCCATTCCGAGCTAAAATTGCGTCCAACTTGTGTACTGTATGTGTGTGTGTATTTTGTCAGTGTGTGTGTGTGTGTGTGTGTACTTTGTCAGTATGTGTGTGGAGTTTGTCACAATAAAGAACCGAACTTTTTTAATCTTTGAAGGATTTTAACTTAGGAAACAGCTGGAGATTCTCCCTATTGAAGGTGGCAGAGGCACCAATAAGACCTGCAGTACGTGAGCGAGAGAGAGAGAGAGAGAGAATTCTTTGACAAACTAAAATCGACAAGGCAAATCTGGGTGTCTCCTTTGCTATGATTTTATGAAGAATTAACCTGCTTATTGGGATCAGAAACGATCGAGAGCTTCAAGATAAAATTAGATAGGCATATGGACGAGATGGGTTGGGTGTGAAAGAGATCTGCCGTGGGTGGGTCAATCGGCTCTATGCAGACTCCCGTTTTCTTATGTTCTTTTGTTCGGCAGACTTCCGTTTTCTTATGTTCTTATGTTCTTTTTTCTTCGTCAGCTTAAAACCGACGAGACAATGGGGATCTTCGCTCCTGAAGATGGTGGCGGCTCTGCGAGTAACGGCACAGAGGACCTGGAGCTGCTACTGTGGCAGTTCTGGGCCTCCGAGAGCGGCTTCAACCTCACCGACTTCCGACACTTCCTGAAGCAGCGGTATGGTGGCGTCAACGGTAGCGATACAAATGAGACGCAGCCCACGATACACCCGCTACTGACGACAGATTCCTCTGCTACATCCACTACGGGTCTTCACTTCTGTCAGTTTGGTTAGTTCAATATTATACTTAATTTAATATATAAGTAGTTTACTATGAAAGAAGTGTGTGTGTGTGTGTTTGAGTGTGTGTGTGTGTGTGTGTGGCTGTATGTCGATCATGTGGTCTAGACAAAGGCCTCATACCCTGTCTCTCACGACCTCTCAATTACTCACTGTCTCCTGGGTCACGTGGCATGATGCAATCACATGAAAGGTAAGGGGTGGGATGGGTGGAGGTGCTTGTGGGTAGGAGAGAGGGTGGGTAGTGAGAGCCTTAGGGGAGTTCAGGAATGGTTAGCGATGAAATATAGTTCATCATAAGGCTGATAGGGCTGCAGTTGCACCATGGAAAATTTTATTGATTGGTGCAAAGCATGCTGACGCCATATGGCATCACCCAGGGTTAAGGAGTTAAAGTAATTGTCTTTTTCCAGATATCCGTGATCAGTACAGATGGTGGCATTACCGCGTCGCTGGGTGCATAGCCTTGATCGGGGCCCTCACCAACATCCTCACCATCTCCGTCCTCAAGCGGCGGACCATGATCAACCCCACAAACCGCCTCCTGCTGGGGTTGGCGGTGTCCGATCTACTGCTGGTGGTAGAGTTCATACCGTACGCCGCCTCTACCATGGTGGGCGGGGACAGGATGCTACTACAGTCCCGGGAACACGCCCTATATGTCTTGGTTCACGCGCATCTCTCTCACGTTTGTCATACAGTTAGTTTCTTTCTATTCTCTAAATGTATCAGTATTTGTTCTTAGATGTTCTTAGTTTTTATCTCTTAGGTTCTTAGAAACCCTTCAGTGCAAAAAAATATATATATATAGTGATAGCCAGATTATATAGTGTAAATGGTCATATTCCTCAATGGGTTAAAATGCCACACTTTAAATTGAGTATACATATACAGTAATTATGTTGTATATTATCTCTACCAGATCGCGATATGGCTGACGGTAACGTTAGCGGTGTGGCGATGGGTGGCTGTATCTCGACCCCACCGAGCTAAAGTGTTCTGTACCATGGATCAAGCCAGAAGGGTGCTACTGGCTGTCTACCTTACCTGTCCCATCCTGGCCATACCTACCTTCCTACTCTACACCGTCCACGAGGAGTCGCAGTCCGAGCAAGGGTCTACAGTCTACCGGGTCGACTTCTCATCACTGGCGCTAGCTCATAATCAACTGCTTAAAAAGGTGAGGTATAATTCAAATGAATAAATCTATCTATCTATCTTTGCTATATTATTACTATTGTTATTATTATTATTGTTATTATTATTATTTTTTATTCTATTTATACATTTGTTATTATTATTATTTTTCAGATAAACTTTCTGGTATACAGCGCGTTAGTGAAGCTGGTGCCTTGCGTGCTGATCACCATACTGATGCCGGCGATCATCAGAGGGATGTGGATGGCCAAGATCCGGCGCCAGAGACTGTTTGACGCCAGGAAGCCAAGCAGAACCATCGCCGCTATCTCCGTCACCACCACCACCGCTACGGCCGTCACCGCACCGGCCACGAATATCATTAACCCTGGCGTAACGAACGCTAAAATCAGCAACCCTACCCCAACAAACCCTAAAACCAGCAATCCTACCCTAACAAACCCTAAAACCAGTAATTCTACCCTAACAAACCCTAAAACCAGCAATTCTACCCTAACAAACCCTAAAACCAGCAGTTCTACTAGCAATAACAATCCTAACGCCAACATCGCTAGCTACACTCCCTCTCCCACTATTTTCACTAACGCAGCTGCCACTACCCCGCCTCTCAGCAAGTGCCAATCCGCGTTGAGCAAGTCCAAGAGGCGGTTCTCAAAGGCGGGGGGCTGTGGCAGTATGATCAGCTTCAGGTCTTTCTCCTTCGCCAACGGGACCGACTCCAGAAGCCCGCACAAAAAGCATGAGGTAAGTTTGATAATGGGGGAAAACAGCGAGGTGGTGCAATATATAATTACCGTCTCCTTTATCTGAGCCAGCAGTCTCTCTCTCTCTCTCTGTAATGGAATCTCCTGCACATTCCGTTTTTTATCCTCCTATTAATTAGTTTCTCTTGTCTTAATATAATCTTGCCTCTCATTCTCAGCCTCTTGTCTGCATTCATTACCTCATCAGTATTTTCTCTCTCTCCCTCTACTATAATTAAGTCCTGACCACCTCGTTTGGATGGTAAGGTCTTTGTGGCCAGTGAATCTATCTAAATCTCTCTCTCTTACTCTCATTCTCTCTCTCTCACACTCATTCTCTCTCTCTCCATATCTATACCCCTTTCTTGCTATTTCTTTTCTCACTAACTGTCCTAGTTTCCGAGTATATTTCTATGTGTGTTAACTAATCCCTTCTGTCACCTAGTTTAATTATGTATTTTTGTTTCTGATATATTTTTGCTTTATCTTTTTGTACTATACCAGCGCTAAATATTCAAGAAATGTGGCCGGAAAAATGTTCGCCATTGAAAATTGAAACTAAAAACTAACAAACTGACACTGCTCACTCCCACAAACACCTCACAAAAACTAACAAACTGACACTGCTCACTCCCACAGAACACCTCACAAAAACTAACAAACTGACACTGCTCACTCCCACAAACACCTCACAAAAACTAACAAACTGACACTGCTAACTCCCACAAACACCTCACAAAAACTAACAAACTGACACTGCTAACTCCCACAAACACCTCACAAAAACTAACAAACTGACACTGCTAACTCCCACAAACACCTCACAAAAACTAACAAACTGACACTGCTAACTCCCACAAACACCTCACAAAAACCGGGCTATCATTGTTTACACTTCGAGTTTGAGCTTGGAGACAGCTTAGCGGGGGTGACCGTGAATGCAGATGTTATATCCAGTCAAACAACAACAAAATCTTGCTTCCAACGTTATATGGAGACATTTATATTTCTTAACGGGGCCCACCTTGCTTTTTTTTCTCTTTCTCTCCCTCTCTTTTTGGCTTGTATGTATTCGGCCCCATTCAGCCTACTGTTTTAAGACTTTTACCCCCATCCAGGTGTCAATATTTGCCTGGCGAGCAGTAGCGAGCCAGCATATATGCATTTTTGTTTTGACAGCAAGCTAAATTTGTACATTTTTCGATAGAAAAATGTCTCCGGCGAAGTCGGATTTCTCCATACAATGCTGGCTCGCTATCGGTCGCCACGAAGAAATGTCTTAAAAACAACAACACAATCTTGCTTCCAACGCTATAATATGGTGACATTTATATTTATCAACGATTATTTGATGCTTGTGATGCTTTAATATACATATGATATACTTAATAGGAAACAGGAAACAGGAAAAATGGGAAACTATTATGTCTCAGCATCATAGCCAGATCAAGTTTAAATATTCAGCGTCATATTTCAACACAAAATCTTCACAATAACCGAGAAATCTTGATGGGAACTTTGCAATGTGCCGTCAGTTGAAGAGAAACAGAGTATAGTATGGTTTTCGATTTCTGGGTTCTTTCGTTTATTTTCAGTTTGGGGTTTTGCTTTGTGACATGCTTATGGCTATGGTCCTCGCGGTGCTGGCATTTTTCTGGACCCTCTTCTCCCTCATGCTTAGCCCTTTTAGTTTGGAGACACTATATACAGTAGATTGGGTTCCCGGACATCTCAACCAGTAGACCATTTCAACCACTAGACCATTTCAACCAGTGCCAAATCAACCAAACCAGTGCCGACATACAGTACTAACCTAACCGTATTGGTTGATTTGGTACTGGTTGAGAGCTACTGGTTGAGTTGTCCAGTCACCATCTTATTGCACCATACGATAGGCCTTGTTCTTTATCGTATGCTATATACTCTATTCCAAATTGGTAGGCGAGAAATCATTAACCTTAACTTCGGACTCAAAAAGGGCTGGAGCAAATGGGCTGTAATTTTCCACATCTGTTTTCTGGTGGGACTTAATAATAGTACAGATAGCAAAACCAATAATATAGGATAGCACGGAAAGAGAGAGAGAGAGAGAGAGAGAGAGAGAGAGAGAGAGAGAGAGAGAGAGAGAGAGAGAGAGAGAGAGAGAGAGAGAGAGAGAGAGAGAGAGAGAGAGAGAGAGATATGCTGACTGTGGACACATAACACTCTCACACACATAATATATCCTTCAGATCTTAAGTGGGTCATTCATCTGAACTGCTCTTTGCCGGATTGCTCAGAACCATGCCATGCCTAATGGATCCAGCGGCAGATTACTTAAGGGGACAATGGATATTTGTTGGGGGATAGATAGATAGATAGATAGACTCAGACTCAATATTTTATTTCGTAAAAGCTACATAAAACTTTGTACATAGTCAGAGAATTGTGAAGCACATTTATCTCATAGTTGGTTCACGGCTTTGAATAAAAGTAATTCTAGATTTTACTGCGTCAATGTAATTTTCCATTAAACATTCGATATTATAATTATTCAATAAAATATTCTTTACTTCCTTCATCAAATATAAGCCATCATCATTGTTAAGTAAACATTTTCTTAAAAAGATACAAGGCTTCATCATACATAGATATATATATACAGTATATATATATATATATATATATATATATATATATAATTATATATATATATATATATATATATATATATATAGAGAGAGAGAGAGAGATAGAGATAGATAGATAGATAGAGAGAGATACTTTATATATACACACACAGTACATTCGCAATAATTCCATCGTATGAGAGTATTTCGTATCATGTACAAGTCTAGATATATATATACTGTATACGATCAATTGCTAGAGACCCTTTTCAAACTGCACAAAAATCGTCTAATAGTAGCCAGAATAAATTAAAAACAAAGACACGTAGCCGGTACAGAAGGGGTTAACTTACGGAAGAACTGTTTGTACATTTTATTGACCATATGACATGTATATACGGTACTACATATTGGTACACACACACACACAGGCCAACGTACACACACACACACACAGGCCAACGTACACACACACACACACACATAAATGATGAATACACGCTCAAGGCTACGTACATATTGAATGGGTGACTATCTTAATCAATCATATTTAGTAAGCCAATAGTTAACTCCACCAAGAAAGTCGAACAAAGGTTATGTTTTTATGTCCATTTGTTTGGCTGCCTATAATTATCATATATCTTGAACAGTTATGAAGCGATTTTCACGATATTAGGTGGTCAGATATGGCAGATAGGTATACAGTATATGCGCTCTCGAGTGCCTCTCTGGTTACCATATTAATTCATGGTAGCTATCATGTGTGTGTGTGTGAATGGTCTGAGTAAGTGTGTGTGTGTGTCTGAGTACGTGTATGTGTATTGTGTCTGTGTGTGTGAGAGTGCATATGTGCGTGTATGTGTGGTCTTGGTATGTACAAGTAGCTGCGTGAGTGAACAATTGAGTTTTTTGCTATTGAATTATATACGAGCATCATAGCAACGGTTGTACAGTCGCGCTAATAAGTGATGTCTCGGCACCAAGTATGTTTTGATCAATAATTGGTAGCAGCAATATCTAAGCCTCATTTCTTCATATCGAGTGAAATATACAAACCTGTTCCTACACTTACCCACCCTATTTAACATCTGACAGACATTAATACAGCACAGAGCAAGCCAAACGTAATGACAGCTGGGACATGACTTATTAGCGCGACCGTACACGAACAGTCTTCTACATATATCAACCCCTACATGCTAAACTCAATAATGCTGTATGCTTCCAGGGCGCCACAGGGAGGACCACAAGTCTGCTGTTGATCCTATGTATTGTACTTTCACTTCTCTACTTATATCTACCTTGTATCTACCTGTATCTACCTGTATATCTAGCTATATACAATAACCTATAATGCTGTATGCTTCCAGGGTGCCACAGAGAGAACCACGAGTATGCTGTTGGTGGTAATGCTGCTGTTCCTACTGACGGAGGCACCGCAGGGTATGCTTACCGGGCTCTCCCTTGTCTACGGCCACGACTTCTTCAGGTATTTTGTGTATCGTTTTACGTTTGTTTTTAGTTTCCTCCCTAGACCTTCCTCAAGCTTATAAATGTACAGGTTCTAAGCCTATGCCCGAGAGGGAGTAGTTGGAATATATAGTACAACAAAAATAGTATCTTTAAATATACTGTACTAATAATACCTACATCTCCTCCCTTCAGTGACTGTTACATGGAGTTGGGAGACCTAATGGACCTCCTCGCCCTTATCAACTCCTCCATCAACTTCGTCCTCTACTGCGTCATGAGCAACCAGTTCAGAGAAAACTTTGTGGCCATGTGTAGTTGTCATCGGAAAAACAACAAGGTTCCCCATCGGCCCTCCTTCAAACACGGGAATGTCAGCACTGCCACCACCACGATATAAGCTATTATGTGGGTCAAATTCAAATAACCTTTTGTATACATAAAGCTTTTGTTAGTCTGAAATTATGCTTTCGCAACTGTGCTTCCGTGCTGACTCCCTGCCTAGGCCTATATTTAGACGATTCTGTGCAACTTAAGAAGGATCTGCGTTAGTAAAAAGGGTTAAGTGAGATAGTTAGAAACCTTTGAATTGCCGGATACCCTTTTTAAACTTAACCCATTCAGTACCGGTGCCGTCCTTTTAAACAAGGACGTCCAGCAATTACCAGACTACGAATGATCTCACTTAAACCTTTATTCAGTTAAACAAGGACGTCCAGCAATTACCAGACTACGAATGATCTCACTTAAACCTTTTCACGACCACAAATCGATCTTAAACTCCATAACGTCTCTTAAATATAGCTAGAATATAATAAAAATAGACGTCACCAGTACAGGAGTTAAATCTATGTTTGATGGTGCTTATGAGAAGAAGAAAAAAACCATACTTCCTGTGCTTATACAAAATTATGTATATATAAAATACTCCATGCATATCTGATTAGTGTCTACTCTAGTTTACATTTTAGATAATATTATTAATGGTGTAATTATTATTGATAATTACAAAACAGTGATCAAATACAATATAATATACGGAATAGGTCGGATAGATCAATGTTTACATAATGCATATAACAAATATTTTCTTGCAGCCTGATCATATATATATATATATATATATATATATATATATATATATATATATATACAGGTATATATATATATTTTTTTTTTTTTTTTTTTGGTATTGATAAAACATGTTATTGTTTAATATGTTTATCTCGTTATCACAAGCAATGTTACTAGCTTGTGATAGAAGGAGTGTGTTGCTTCTAGCTGGTACATGTTATAGCTAATATAGATATATACATATTATACATATACATATAGAAAATACATTTATTATGTTCTTTATGTTCCACCCTAAACCTTCATCAACCTTAATAAAACACCCCCGAGACCCCGCTTTGAGATAAACGGACACATTCCAGCCGAAGGACGGTTCCTCTTTAATTAAAGTCTCGCTAGGAAAAAAATCGACACCTAAATGGCACAAAATATCTTTAAATTGACAAAGAAATGAGGCAAAAGATCTTAAAATCGACAAACTGATGGGGTGACCGCCTCCATTATAATAAAAATAATGGGGCAAAAAATGAGGGAGAAGGGGGTACAGGAAAACCAAGACTCCCCTTAATTGACCACTCTGCCTCCTACCTACCAACCTACCTACCTACCAACCTACCTACCAACCTACCTACCTACCAACCTACCTAGTCTTTAGTATGATTCAATGAACCTTCTCTCCGGTAGGCCTAAACCAATTACTGCTACACATACGCCCACTCACACATATACTACACACACATAATACAAACACTTAATCACGCGCGCACACACAAACTTAAGCACACACATACACACACCTGCACACTCTTAAATACACACAATCAAACACACACTTTTGCTCTGACTCTCATTATATACATATATATATATATATATAACACCCAAGTGGTAATGAAATATAGCGTATGTGCTATTAATAGATCAATAGATAACTATACAGTATATCGCTATGCCAAAGTAGGTATTTATTTATGAGAGCAATATTGTATGCTTGGTAGGACTCGCTCGTGTAGTCTATTCTGAGCCCGATTACTGAAGAGCGAGTAGTGTATCTATGTACGGTCGAGGTTAATAAGTGTTGTCAGATATTTCACAAAGTTTCGGACACTGACTAATATTCTGAGGGATAAGCACTTTTCCCAGTAACAATAAAGATGCCAATAACACTTTTTGAGCGAAGACCACTGGAATCTATGACAACACTTAATACCCCCGACTGTACAACTAATAACACAGCAATGGTACATTTGGATGCCATAGTCTCTAGTCCACTTATAATTTGTCGTGCACCTTACATATTTTTTATTTTGGAAGTATATCTCTGGATACGAATATATGAATATTTGTGTATATATATCAACTACAAAACAATATATGCTATTTATTGAAAAGCAATTTCTATCCCTCTTCCTAGGACTTAAATTGCTTCAAACTCCGTGTGTCCAGGCTTTGGCTCGAACATCCCTTGATGTTGGCCCTGTCACACTTTCAACTCTAGGGGAGGCACTTGCTACAGGCAGTTCTGCCTTTTGTCCCCCTCATTCACATAGAAAAACATAATATATATATATATATAATTAAACCAGGTAGTTATAATTGTATAAAGACAAACATAGGGGGTCCATGAATTCTTACGAGTGGGTTAGAGACTATGGTATCCGAGTGTACCGAAGAAAATATATATGTACTGACCTACAACAGAAGTGAAAGATACCGTACTATACTCGGGTTCATTTCAACTGGCGGTAAATATATATGTACTGACCTACAACAGAAGTGAAAGATACCGTACTATACTCGGGTTCATTTCAACTGGCGGTAAATATATATGTACTGACCTACAACAGAAGTGAAAGATACCGTACTATACTCGGGTTCATTTCAACTGGCGGTAAATATATATGTACTGACCTACAACAGAAGTGAAAGATACCGTACTATACTCGGGTTCATTTCAACTGGCGGTAAATATATATATGTACTGACCTACAACAGAAGTGAAAGATACCGTACTATACTCGGGTTCATTTCAACTGGCGGTAAATTAAATCCCTTGGCAGCTGATGTTTGTTATTCTTAATGTCGTCGTTGAACACAAAATGGCGACTTTTAGGGCAGGTGGCGACTTAACCCGTTCAGTACCGGTGATATCCTTTCAATTAAAGCCTGGCAATGATTTGACGATTTGATTTAGCTTAGGAAGGTTCTCTAGCAATAGTAAGGCTTCAAACTATCTCAATCAATTCTTTCAACTACCACAGATCCTTCCCAAGCTGCACATTATCGCCAACACATAGCTAGAATAAAATATAGCACACGTCGCTGGTACTCAAAGGGTTAACTGCACTGGCGATTTTAAGTGTTGTTGGCGTTGGATATCGGGTTTGTTATGTTAGAGTGAAAAATATGTTAGTACCGTACAATGTGTATAAAGTCTATGTATATAAATATACAACGAAATGAAGGGGTAACTACAAGAGACGTAAAGATATATTTTGGAGAATGAATATATATATATATATATATATATATATATATATATATATATATATATATATATGTGTGTGTGTGTGTGTGTGTGTGTGTGTGTTATGTGTGATAATGTATTTTTGAACTTTATAACTCTTTTGACCCACTTTGCTCATATATAACAGAGGTGTGTGTATTAGGTATCAGACACAAGGGACTGGAGTTCCTGAAAAGGGGGCTCCAGTCCTGACGCTATTCTTGAAATACAGTGTGCTGGCTTAATAATCCAGAATGGATGACAGCCTCTGAAGTCCTATTGTAACTAACTAGGCATCATAATCACAGCAATATACAGTTTATTCTCTAATGCTGATACGGTTTTAATTCTTTTTGCCTTTTTGAGTCAGCGTGGAACTTCAATAACTATATCCCGTTCATTCTAGGTTGGGCAGAAATCGTAACCTCTAACCTCTCATAACTCAAAAAGGGCTGGAGCAAATGAGCTGTCAATTTATACACATATTCCCTAGCCAACTCTTCCTAATTGGTAGAAATATTAGCTCGATTACTCCAGTCCTTTTTGTGTTATGAGAGGTTAGGGCTTACGATTTCTGCCCAACCTAGAATGAAAGGCCTATAGTATAATTAGCTTGGCAGAACAGCTTGATATGAAGAACAAAATATACAAACAGAATTGAACATTACGTCATCGTGCTGAAGGGACTAAAACGTTTGTCGGGAAAATAGTTGCAACGCAATAAACTAATACCAATATCCGTGTCTCTTATTTAGTTTGTAAAGCCGTTATCACACGAGCGCTTTTTCACTCAACATTTATACTCAACAATGATCTGGCAGCTTATGAGCTAAACATTTAATATTTATTTAATATTTGTTTGTTACCTAAGTTCATCTACCATCAGTCTAGTTTCCGATACCAGTGCAAAATAGTCCATAAATGTTGCCAGACAAATGTTGATCATCGAATGTTGACTATAAATGCTCTCGTGTGATACCGGCTTAGTATCTGTGTTATGGCGAGTGTTACCTGTAAATATATTGGATGAAATAAATGGAGTGTAGGACCAGTTGTTTTCCTTTATACCTTATCCAAAAAATAGATAAAAGAATATATTTGAATACATATATGAGGTTACTTTAGTCCACAAGCTCACAAGGGGTAGGGAGGATCAGCAAGAGACACAAGAAAGGAAAAAGAGGTGACAGGAGAAGAACACAGATAACAGTTCGCCCACACAAACCAAGCACACAAGCATTCAGAAGCACCAATCACTCATCAACCCCAGAAATCAATGGCTTCAAAAATAGATAAGGGAATATATTTGAATATATATAGGAGGTTACTTTAGTCCACAAGCTCACAGAAAGTTTTTGTTTGACGGGAGGACTGAAAGAAAACAAAATATAAGTTTTTGTTTGAAGGGAGGACTGAAAGAAAACAAAATATAAGTTTTTGTTTGAAGGGAGGACTGAAAGAAAAAAATATATAAGTTTTTGTTTGAAGGGAGGACGGAAAGAAAACAAAATATAAGTTTTTGTTTGAAGGGAGAACTGAAAGAAAACAAAATATAAGTTTTTGTTTGAAGGGAGGACTGAAAGAAAACAAAATATAAGCAAAACAATAAAAGCTTCATAAAATCGCCTAAATGTAGTTGAAATAAAGAACAAACACGTCACCAGTACTGAAAGGGTTAATGCAAATAAACCTATCATATGCCAGGGAAAAACAAAAGTAAATCGCAATCATTATATCCAATCAGAAGAGGAGTGCGAATTTGAATAAGTGATTGTACAGTGGCGCTAATAAGTCATGTCTTGGCTGTCATCACGCTTGGCTCGCTCTGTGCTGTATTAATGTCTGTCAGATGATGAATAGGGTGGCTAAGTGTAGGAACCTGTTTGTATATCTCACTCGAAACGGAAAAATCAAGTTCTAGACATTGCTGATACCAATTATTATTCAAAATATAATTTGTTGTTATATATGAGTGAGGGAGACAAAAGGTATAACTGCCTGCAGCGAGTGCCTCCCCTAGAGTTGAAAGAGTGACAGGGCCAAGATCAATGGACGTTCGAGCCAAAATGCCTGGACACACTGAGTTTGAAGCAATTTAAGTCAGAAGAAGAGGGAAAGACTGATTCTGGGAGAGAGTTCCAAAGCTCAGCTGTTGATTGGAAGAAAGACTGAGAAAATCGTTTCACTCTTGGATTTGAGAGTTGCACAGAGTAGGGGTGGGCTTGTGTTGCAACACTGAGGCGAAGAGAGAGAGAGCTTGCAAAGAGTTGGTGAGTGGACGGGAGTTAACGATACGAAAGGCTTTCCTTTCTACTTTGCCGAGACATCACTTATTAGGCCAACTGTACAGACTAATTCCGCATAGTGGTGTCCAGTATAATTTAGTACACCAACCCATACCGGAACATTAAGGGGAGGTATTTAGTTTGTTCCCTAGACCTCCATCAAGCTTAAAATTACACCCCCTTGAGCCCCTTTCAAGATAAATTTGTACATTTTTCGGTAGAAAAATGTCTCGGCCGAAGGCCGATTCCTCTTAAATTACAGGCTCGCTATCGCTCGCCAGGATAAAATCGACACCTGAATTGCACGAAAGGTCTTAATATGGGGTGAAAGTTCTTAAAATCGCTAAACTAATGGGGCAAACGTTTTATAATATCAAAAGCAATGGGGCTAAACATGAGGGGGAAAGGGGTCAAGAAAAAAATCCCTCAAGTCGACATCTCCCCTTAAAGGGGTCATTACCTGTGGATCGTTAACTTTTAATTAACACGATGGGAGGTCACGGGGTAGTCTCATTTGGCTAATTTAATACGTCATTAATTGAATAATTAAAACTATTGCTAACCACTTGTTTTTATCTTCCTTGTCTTGTACAGTATATCCAGCATAGCAACGCTCTATTATCTGCTCAGTTCTCCGTTTGTGATGCTTGGACTATGCTTATATATATATATATATATATATAGTTAATTAGTAGCCTTAATTACCCACTCATACCATCAGTCAAACCTATGCAGCTACTTACCCCTGTGCTGTGCTGTGTGTGTGTGTGTGTGTGTGTGTGTGTGTGTGTGTGTGTGTGTGTGTGTGTGTGTGTGTGTCAGGTGAGGGGGCTTATCTACCTTATCTCAGCTGTATGTCACATCTGATCTCCCGCCTTGAGAGTGTAAATACGGTACTTCTGAACGTACAGGGTCGGTAGAAAGTCTTAAGGGAGCCCATTTCGCTTTTTTTCTCTTTCTCTCCCTCTCTGTTTGGCTTGTATCTATTCAACCTCATTCAGCCTACTGTTTGAAGAAGTTTACCCCCATCCAGGTGTCAATATTTTCCAGGCGATGGGTAGCGAGCCAGCATATATATATTTTGTTTTGACAGCAAGCTAAATTTGTAAATTTTTTGATAGAAAAATGTCTCCGGCGAAGCCGGGTTTCTCCATACAATGCTGGCTCGCTATCGCTCGCCAGGAAGAAATCGACACCTGTATGGGAATAAACGTCTTAAAACAGTTGGCTGAATGGGGCCGAATAGATACAAGCCAGAGAAAGAGAGAACATGAGTGTGTGTAAATACGGTACTTCTGAATGTACAGGGTGGGTAGAAAGTCTCAATCGGATGTTGTCGTCGTTGTTGTTGTTGTTGCTGTTCCCCAGGCTGTCTGGCCGAGCAGCCCCAAGGTCCCAAGCAAGGCCAAGGTCATAACCGAGCGCTCCCACAGAGCCCTCCCTGCTTACCACTAATAAAGCCCAGGTGACCGAAGCCACTCCAAGGTGGGGAGCTGAGGAGGGTGCGGAAACGCCCGGGAAACCAAAGCCCCACCCAAGGCCCTGTGCCCCTCAGCAATTATGATGGGAAAGTTGAGGGGCAAAGGAAAAATGTGACGCTTTGGCTCCCAATCTGACAACCTCTATATTTGGCAATAGGGAGGACAATCCACGGAAGAGACGCCGTCACTTGAGATCTAGAAAATATATGAGTAAAAGGAACAGTCAGAGTAAGCTATGGTTATGGCAGAGATCGCTCAACTCTCACTCTGATAGACCAGCCCATCACCGATCGAATGTAATTAATGTAGCCGAAAAAATCATATAAAAGTAGAAACAAATGGAAAAAATAAAAATTAAACATACAACTTCTATTATACTCTATGTAGGCGAAACAGTAACACAAAAGTGGTAATATATGAACAATAAACAAATACTTGTATCAAATCCCAAAAAAAGGAAAATCAACTACTAAATTTTCGCTTGCACAAAATTTGCTTACTCTATCCCTGAATTAATCTTTCCCTCATCTCATGACTTAAATTGCTTCAAACTCCGTGTGTCCAGGCATTTTGACTCGACTGCTCCATGATTTTGGCCCTGTCACTCTTTCAACTATGGGGGAGGCACTCGTCACAGGCAGTTTTGCCTTTTGTCTCCCTCATCCACAAAAAAAAAAAAAAAAAAAAAAAAAAAAAAAAATCGTACCGATTACGACTTTTGGCCCACCCTGTATATATATCTCATGTCACCCCACCTAATTACATAACCTGTTCATACCGGTTCATACTGGCTAATTAGGACGACAGTACATGTGTGTATGACTGTCGTTAGTGACCGAATTACTGACATATGAACTGCGGACTGCTAGGATACCTTAACCCTATCTAATCTGTTGTTGTTCTTTTAATACCCCCCCCCCCCCCCACACACACACATACCCATTTTGTGGCCCATTTATTTGAGGATTTTTCGAAGCCTCCCTTCAATTTGAATATTTAGGCAGTGTAAGAGCTTATGCCCTCATTTTGGTTGGTTTTCTTTTGTTTAGAGGGCAAGTGATATAGATCCTGCAATGTGGGAAAAACCGGCCTTTGGCCAGGAAATGTTTCTATCGAAAAATGTAAAAGGGGGTTCTGGTGGTTCTCTCTCTATATATATATACTGTATATGTATATACTGTATATATCGTCCAACATTAAAACCTCTTAAAATCACCAAACCAATGGGGAAAACAGAGTTAGTACCAAACGGCTACCCATAAAAGAAACAGGGTTAAGAGATAGCAAAGCAAAGGGAAAAAGTTGGAAGTGATTAAACACCAAAGATATATATATATTTTTTGTTTCCTATTGAATCGTATTGAAGAGGGTTTTCTGATAAGGTCGCCACACTTAAGTGCAACTGATATAATGTTTGACTTTACTGAAGGCATAGCTAATAAAATACCAGAGAGAGTCTATTTACTGAAGGCATAGATAATAAAATACCAGAGAGAGTCTATTTACTGAAGGCATAGATAATAAAATACCAGAGAGAGTCTATTTACTGAAGGCATAGATAATAAAATACCAGAGAGAGTCTATTTACTGAAGGCATAGATAATAAAATACCAGAGAGAGTCTATTGGCCACATACCAGAATAGCAGGAATTGGAACTATCCAAGTGTCGAACTCTTAGCATATTATCCAATAAACGAAACATTATATACTGTATACTGGTGGAGTGGTCTTGCCACTGGACTGGTAATCCAATGAACCCGGGTTCGAATCCCGATTTGTCAATGGGAAGATATTATTGGGATGGAATTTGTGCTGTACCTAGTATCAGTGCATTACCACAAAGCCCACCGAAACGCCAAATAAATACCCTCGTTGTTCCCTGATTAAATAGCACTATGATTATTCCCACATTCAAAATATGCTACAGGGGAGCAATGCCTAGCGAATTCATTGCTCAATAGGTGGCGTTCTGAGAGTGAGGGTCTGAGTCTAGGAGATGAGACAGTGAGGGGCATGAGCGAAGCAGCTTCAGAGATGGGGCTTTTTCGAGCCGTGAATGGGTGCTTTACATGTCTCACTCTCTAGACTGGAACGAAACCTCACGGGCTTCACCGTGTTGAGCAGTAGAATGAATGTACAGGCTCTCAGCCTATGCCCGAGAGAGAGTAGTTGAAATCTAGAAAGGAGATAGATAGATAGATAGATAGATAGATAGAGAGAGATACAGTATATAATTAATAAATAAATACCAATGTCTCCCCCCAGGCTGAAATATAACCTGCCCTCTACAACCACCTCCATATACCTGGAAACACATAGCGCTTCCCAACAACCCAACGCAATGGCGACCCTTCACACGACACCGCTTGCAGGGGAGGGGAAGGGTAGATACATAGCTCACGATAGATAGAGTGCATAGGGAAAGAGGTGGACCAATATTATACCCTGATAGATACATAACGCCTTTTGTCTCCCTCATTCACATAGAAAAAAGAAAAGAAAAAATAGATAGAGTGGATTGGGAGAGCGATGGCATATACGAGTTTTATTTAGTGTAGGATAGCCTGGATAGGATAGATTCATATCGCAGGATAGATATATTCGCGCGCACACACACATACACACACACACTAACGTACATCTTAATACGTTTATTCAGCCTAGATCAGAATTACGTACAGGTAAAACAACATATTCAAGCAATAAACAACGCTCCCCCCCCCCTCCCTTTACACACACACACACACAAGCACACACATACACAAGCACACACATAATATATCACATTTACACAAAGACACACATTAACACACTCTCTCTCTCTCACACATAATATATCACTCATTTACCCCAATATCACCACAATAGAACTAGCTACACCAGAACAAGGTTCAGTACTATAGTCTATTCACTGTAAGTAGGCGAAAAATCATGACCTCTATCCTCTGTAACTCAAAAACGACTAGAGTATCGAGCTAACATTTCTACCATTTGAGAAGAGTCAATCAAGGAATAGATGTGGAAATGTAGTCAATTTGCTCTAGCCCTTTTTGAGTTACAGAGGATAGAGGTCATGATTTTTCGCCTACTTACAGCGAATAGACTATAGTTCAAAGAAATATATATATATATACGGCCCTCAGACAAGGCTATATCCATCACTCTATGTGCCACCTACACCACCCACGCCAGAGAGAGAGAGAGAGAGAGAGAGAGAGAGAGAGAGAGAGGACTAGTTACCGACACCTTGGGGAATATATATATGTATATATATATATATATATATATATATATATATATATATATATATATATATATATATATATATACATATACATATATATTGTATACTGTATACACACACATTTCTCGAGAAACTAATATAATGCATTAATCAACCTCTATGGCTTTATTTGCATTACAAAAAAAAGAAAAAAAAAAAAAAGAAAAATATATATATATAATATATACAATATACTGTATATACCGGTATATATACTGTATATATATATATATGTTATAATAAAGTGTGCTCGATTTGTTGTGAGTGATTGAAGAGTATAAGAAGGACCTCGACCCTCCCACTTATACCTTCCAAGAGTATAAGAAGGACCTCGACCCTCCCACTTATACCTTCCAAGAGTATAAGAAGGCCCTCGACCCTCCCACGTATACCTTCCAAGAGTATAAGAAGGACCTCGACCCTCCCACTTATACCTTCCAAGAGTATAAGAAGGACCTCGACCCTCCCACTTATACCTTCCAAGAGTATAAGAAGGACCTCGACCCTCCCACTTATACCTTCCAAGAGTATAAGAAGGCCCTCGACCCTCCCACTTATACCTTCCAAGAGTATAAGAAGGACCTCGACCCTCCCACTTATACCTTCCAAGAGTATAAGGACCTCGACCCTCCCACTTATACCTTCCAAGAGTATAAGAAGGACCTCGACCCTCCCACTTATACCTTCCAAGAGTATAAGAAGGACCTCGACCCTCCCACTTATACCTTCCAAGAGTATAAGAAGGCCCTCGACCCTCCCACTTATACCTTCCAAGAGTATAAGAAGGACCTCGACCCTCCCACTTATACCTTCCAAGAGTATAAGGACCTCGACCCTCCCACTTATACCTTCCAAGAGTATAAGAAGGACCTCGACCCTCCCACTTATACTTTCCAAGATAGTTCCCGATATATTATAGATTAAATATTCATATATCATTTAAATTCCTTTGACCTTTTCTTCGAAGCTTAATGGTGTTCCCAGCCCTATCCATTTTAAACAGGGACCTTGTTTTGTTTCTTAGGTAAGGATCACATGGGGTCTATAATATATTCTTCTGCTCAAATGGGTAAATATGATCTCAATAAGCCCTCATAGTTAAGTAACACGCCGTTCTTAACATTAATCATCAATTACAAACCCCAATGCACTTGAATAAACTAATGAAAGCATATGGTCCTCCCGGGATTCGAACTCGGGACACCACACCCAGAACATAAGCACCTAAACCATTACAACATAGGTCCTTCGTAAACTGCATAAACAAATCTAGTTTTAGCCAGACTCAAAGGTAAAAAGGCGCCTACAGATCGAACATTGAACGCGTATAACACTCCAATAGTTTATAGACACACAATGCTCGCTCTCACTCTCGCTCTCTCTCTCTCTCTCTCTCTCTCTCTCTAACTTTTCTGGGTACATAAGGGACTGGGGTTCTCGACAAGGGGCTCCAGCCCTGATGTTCTTCTTGACTTACAGACTGCTGGCTTAATATTCCAGAAGCTTTTATAGTCTCAGAAGTATTTTTTTTTAAAAGGGCTAAGTATATATATATATATATATATATATATATATATATATATATATATATATATATATATATATATATATACAGTATATATATATATATATGTATATATATATATATATATATATATATATATATAGAGTATAATTATATACCGTAGATAACCAACATTCGTCCCCTTATATACAGATCGATAATTCAACGTCTCTCTCTCATCACCGAGGGAAACTAGGTGGTATCAGCCATAACCTTAGTAGGCTGGACGTGATAAGCTTGGTAACATCATCATATTGTGTGTTTTTTATTTACTGCCCATAAACAGGTTCGATACGGCCACTTAACCCCCCCCCCCTAGTATTATTAGGTTCTTCCCTAGCCACTTACATCAGTTTTATTACCATTCCCCGTAATATGGATTTATAGTTGGAAAAAGGTCTATAACAGTTAAAAGTGTTGGCGGCTGCAGGTAATACAAAAATATATATATTGCAATACGACTGTAGATTGCTATGACGTAGCTATCATACATACTTCCTCAACTGTTCCCTAACAAATCACAATTTCATAGACACGACTGTTGAAAATTTCCCAACTCACACAAATGAGTTGAATCGAACTTTGGTGGGAAACTGCATAAATGATTCTGGTTCAAATTTTGGATCGCTGATTTGTGTGAGAATGAGAACGAGTGCGCGTGTGTGTGTGTGTGTGTGTATGTATGTATGTGTGTGTGTGTGTGTGTGTGTGTGTGTGTGTGTGTGAAGAACTATGGAGAGGAGACTTGAACAATGGACAAGGGTGCTGTGGGAATATTGGATAATGGATAATATGTATTTCACCGACCAATACCCGAGCTGGCTCAAAGGGCTCTTAACCCTTTGAGTGCCAGCGACGTGTTATATTGTATTCTAGCTATATTTAGACGATATTATGCAGCTTAGGAAGGCTCTGTGGTAGTCAAAAGGGTCGGTGGAGATACTTTGAAGCCTTATTATTGCTAGAGGTCCTTCCTAAGCTGAATTAAATCGTCTAATAGTTGCCAGAATAGGTAATGAAAAGCACTTAGACACCAATGGCCAATTATATTGACGAATTTCTGCTCTCATATTATAACATAGGTCAAATTTGCAGCCAACGATAAAGTACTTAAAAGGGGATGACCAGCTTTTATTCTCTCCTTTTCTCTTTCTCTGGCTTTTATCCATTCGGTCCCATTCAGCCTACTGTTTTAAGAGGTTTATCCCCATCCAGGTGTCCTAGTTTTACTACATAATTTGATCGCAAGTATTTGTGATTTATTCTCCATATATATATTATATATACTTATATATATATATATATATATATATATATATATATATATATACGGTATATATATATATATATATTTTTTTGTAATACTATTTTTATTTAAGATTATATTTCTATCAGATAAAGAACGAGATGATGAAATGTCTGTGGAGATGGCGGTAAGACGTTCGGTGTTGCATAAAGGGGAGACGGATTTTTTTTTTTTTTTTATTAATTCAATTATTCCTTTATTTCTTAGTTTTCTCGCTAGACCTCCATCAAGCTTTGAAAAACGCCCCCTAGACCCCCCTTCAAGATAAATGTTTACATTTTTCGGTAGAAAAATATCCCGACCGAAGGCCGATTCCTCTTAAAATTTCAGGCTCGCTGTTCCTCGCCAGATAGTAATCGACACCTAAATGGCACGAAAGGTCTTAAAATTGACAACGAAATGGGGCGAAAGGTGTTAAAATCGCCAAACTAATGGCCCGAACGTCTTATAATCTCAAAACAAATGGGGCTTAACACGAGGTAGAAAGGGGACTAGAAAGACGACCCACCTCCCCTTAATGTCAACAGTCCATCAGCCTCCCCTTAACCCCTTCTGTCCAGCAGACGTCTGTTTAATGTTATGCTTGCTATATTTAGACGAGTTTGTGCAGTTTAAAGAAGGATCTGTGGTAGTTAAAAATATTAAGGAGGATAGTTAGAAGCCTGTTAATTGCTGGAGGCCCTTTTTAAACCGTACAAAATAGTCTAAATAGTCTTTAGTTAGCAAGTTTTAAATTTTAATTTAGCTAGAATGAAATTAAAAAGACGTCGCCGGTACAGAAGGGGCTAAGGGTCGTTACTCCTTAACGACAACAGCTGATAGTTAACTGTTGCTGAGACAGTATCTAGTTCAAACCAACCCAAGATGATACCGACACACACACACACACACACACACACACACACACGCTCTACAGGAACACACACGTAACATAACACATTATCTCTCTCTCTCTCTCTCTCTCTCTCTCTCTCACACACACACACTACAGGAACACACACAACACACATTCCCTCTCTTTCACACACACACACACACACACACTCATTCATTATCAAGGGCAGACAGGCAGGGAGACACGTGTAATCAGTTTTATATATAATATATAATATATAAAAAATGTGCATATATATCTTCAAGGTCTAGGAGGTATGTTTTTTAAGCTTGATGTAGGTCTAGGGAGGAAACTTTAAAACAAAAATATAAATGTATTTGTGGATTTCATTAATTGAGTTTAGAAGTAGAGTTGGTTGGTGAAAGGATGTGCAATATTTTAAAAAACTACCCAAAAATACGCACCATCCTCCCTTTAAAGAATTCAAGGTCACAAATATATACTGTAAGTCCCTGAATGAATAAATACACTGTCATGGTGTTTTTAACGTTATCGTAATGTTTTGTTGCACTCTGAAGGGGAGATGGGTCGTTTTTTCTGGCCCCCCTTCTCCCTCGTGTTTAGCTCCATTGGTTTTTGGGTTTTAAGACGTTTGGCCCATTATTTTGGCGATTTTAAGACTTTTCGACCCATTTCTTTGTCAATATTAAGATTTTTCGTGTTATTTAAGTGTCGATTTTTGCCTGGCGAGCCTGTAATCTAAGAGAAACCGGCCGGGATATTTTTATATCGAAAAATGTACAAATTTATCTAGGAGGGTCTTGAGGGTGTTTTATTTAAGCTTGATGGAGGTCTATAGGAAGGAAACTAAGAAAAGTATACAGCATATATATATATATATATATATATATATATATATATATATATATATATATATATATATGAGGAAATAAATACGCCCTTCCTCCCTTAACCAATACTCCGGACCTTGCCTTGAAATCCATCACACCACACACAATCTCCACAAGTAATGGGTCACCTATTGTTTGCTTGCAACACAATCTCCACAAGTAATGGGTCACCTATTGTTTGCTTGCAACACAATCTCCACAAGTAATGGGTCACCTATTGTTTGCTTGCAACACAATCTCCACAAGTAATGGGTCACCTATTGTTTGCTTGCAACACAATCTCCACAAGTAATGGGTCGCCTATTGTTTGCTTGCAACACAATCTCCACAAGTAATGGGTCGCCTATTGTTTGCTTGCAACACAATCTCCACAAGTAATGGGTCGCCTATTGCTTGCTTGCAACACAATCTCCACAAGTAATGGGTCGCCTATTGTTTGCTTGCAACACAATCTCCACAAGTAATGGGTCGCCTATTGTTTGCTTGCAACACAATCTCCACAAGTAATGGGTCGCCTATTGTTTGCTTGCAACACAATCTCCACAAGTAATGGGTCGCCTATTGTTTGCTTGCAACACAATCTCCACAAGTAATGGGTCGCCTACTGTTTGCTTGCAACACAATCTCCACAAGTAATGGGTCGCCTACTGTTTGCTTGCAACACAATCTCCACAAGTAATGGGTCGCCTACTGTTTGCTTGCAACACAATCTCCACAAGTAATGGGTCGCCTATTGTTTGCTTGCAACACAATATCCACAAGTAATGGGTCACCTATTGTTTGCTTGCAACACAATCTCCACAAGTAATGGGTCACCTATTGTTTGCTTGCAACACAATCTCCACAAGTAATGGGTCACCTATTGTTTGCTTGCAACACAATCTCCACAAGTAATGGGTCACCTATTGTTTGCTTGCAACACAATCTCCACAAGTAATGGGTCACCTATTGTTTGCTTGCAACACAATCTCCACAAGTAATGGGTCACCTATTGTTTGCTTGCAACACAATCTCCACAAGTAATGGGTCACCTATTGTTTGCTTGCAACACAATCTCCACAAGTAATGGGTCACCTATTGTTTGCTTGCAACACAATCTCCACAAGTAATGGGTCACCTATTGTTTGCTTGCAACACAATCTCCACAAGTAATGGGTCACCTATTGTTTGCTTGCAACACAATCTCCACAAGTAATGGGTCACCTATTGTTTGCTTGCAACACAATCTCCACAAGTAATGGGTCACCTATTGTTTGCTTGCAACACAATCTCCACAAGTAATGGGTCACCTATTGTTTGCTTGCAACACAATCTCCACAAGTAATGGGTCACCTATTGTTTGCTTGCAACACAATCTCCACAAGTAATGGGTCACCTATTGTTTGCTTGCAACACAATCTCCACAAGTAATGGGTCACCTATTGTTTGCTTGCAACACAATCTCCACAAGTAATGGGTCACCTATTGTTTGCTTGCAACACAATCTCCACAAGTAATGGGTCACCTATTGTTTGCTTGCAACACAATCTCCACAAGTAATGGGTCACCTATTGTTTGCTTGCAACACAATCTACTCCGATAAGATGATCTACTTGACCCATATTGATAAACAAATCAAAATAAATAAATAAATTAAAACGTCCACACACACACTTGTTCTCTCTCTCTCTCTCTCTCTCTCACCTCATACATGTTTATTATTTTTAACATCGTTCTTAACACCAGTAACACCCCACATGAAATTAATGAAGGCATGTGATTTTCCCAGGATTCGAACCCTTGATATCACATACAATACTCACACGCTTTAACCTTTACACCATCAACACACACACACACACACGAACGTACAGTATACCTCTCTCTGGTGTAATATTTGTTTAATAGTGGGAGGAGCTAAGCAGATAAGAAAGCGGGGGTTTTAGACAAGTACCCCCTATAATATTTTTAGACAAGTACCCCCTATAATATTTTACATTACTACCATCAATAACATGCATGACAATAATATTAACATACATATTTTAAGTACCACATAATTACACATACACAAATAGTCCTACTACTCCAAAACCATGGGATAATAGTCTATAAATAATAAGCATAAGTGAATAGGTGTGTGTGTATATGTGTGTGGGGGGGGGGGGGATCTACATATATATATAGGTGATTCTCTAGGTCCCTCATCACTAACACAGCCTCTTCCATCGGTGTGGGACTTGGGTAGGTAAGTGGTATGTATGGCTTACAGTAGTCTGTAGTAGGTTGGCTAGATATCGTAACCCTTAACCTCTCATAACTCAAACAAAACTAGAGTAATTGAGTTAATATTTCTACCAAAATAAGAAGACTTGGCTAGGGAATATGTGTGTAAATTGACAGCTCATTTGCTCTAGCCCTTTTTGAGTTACAGAGGTTAGAGGTTACAATTTCTGCCCAACCTAGAATGAACGGACTATACTTAGTTAAAATAGGATTTAATTTCCTACACGGCAAAGTAGGATATGGGACAGCATATATTTTTGTGTGTAGGAGAGTTGCACAGAGTTGGGGTGGGATTGTGTTACAAGACGGGTATTACGTACCCTACATAGAGGTGGTGGTATCCACTGAGAGAGCTCTGAGGAACACTGATTATTGTAATAGCGATAGAATAGTGAGAGATGTAATATTGCGACGAAGAGAGAGAGATTGCAGAGAGTCGGTGAGTTGACGGGAGTTAATGAGACGAAAGGCTTTCTTTTCTACTTTGCCTAGAAATGCTGTGTGAGAAGATCCTCCCCACACGTGCGAACAATACTCAGAGCAAGAAGCTGTAAAGAACCCCTTGAAGCGGTTCAACACACTCAGCTTCTGGGAAGCCGTTTTAGCAAGAGTGGTAATACGGGCTTTCCAAGAGAGATCAGAAGAATAAGAGAGACCAAGAATACTGATAAAAGATGAAGGGTCCTTTTTTGTATTGTTTAAGTATAAAGGATAGTCCTCTTGGAGTTCTTGCCGGGTAGATAAATGGAGAAATTTGATTTTGAAAGCATTGAAAGCAACAAGATTTTCTCTGTCCCAATTGGAAATGGTAGTTAGATCAGAAGATAAGTGTTCTATGACTTCATCACGTGAGTGTTTCTTATAAACCTGTGTGTCTGTTGTTTTAGAGATGGCTAAAGATTGAGTAAGTGTCTCCAAAGCGTAGCAATAATTATAGACAAGATGAATGTATTTTCTTATCAAGTCCTAGTATCTCTCTTCATTATATATATATATATATATATATATATATATATATATATATATATATATATATATATATAACAATATAACAATAATATAAGTTTAAGTATATCTTCCTATGACTTAAATTGCTTCAAATTCCGTGTGTCCAGGCATTTTAGCTCGAACGTCCCTTGATTTTGGCCCTGTCACTCTTTCAACTCTTGGGGAGGCACTCGCTACAGGCAGTTCTGCCTTTTGTCTCCCTCACTCACATAGAAATAGAAATGTATCACTGAATAAGCAAGTCACGTGATAACCCCAAGATAAACCCTAGGGTAAGACAAACCAACTCTCACAGATAAACAACCCCGATACCAAGATCAACAGTACGTATTGTTGTTCTGTTGACATAGTGTCTATAGGTCTGGCTATGGGGGGATCTGGTATAAAAAAAAATGGTTATAGGGTTGGTTGGTGGAGAGCTAGAGATTAGTTAAAAATAGTACTTAACTGTGTTAGTGGTGTAATGGTTTAGGTACTTATGTTCTGGGTGTAGTGTCCCGAGTTCGAATCCCAGGAGGACCATATGCTTTCATTAGTTTATTCAAGTGCATTGGGGTTTGAAATTGATTATTAATGTTAAGAAGGGATTCGAACTCGGGACACCACACCCAGAACATAAGCATCTAAACCATTACACCAACACCACTGATACCAAGATAAACATTACGTATTGTTGACATGGTGCCTATAGGTCTGTCTGGCTATGAGGGACTCCGGTGAAGAAGAAGAAGATACTCGTTAGGGTTGGTTGCTGGTGGCGAGAAGAGATTAGTTAACCCCTTCGATACCGGTGACGCCTTTTTAACTTTATTCCGGCTGCTATTAGACTATCTTCTTTAGCTTTAATAGGGTTCCCAGCAAATGACAGGCTTCGAATTATCTCACTTACGTTTTTTACTACCGCAAATCCTCCTCAAACTGCACAAAATCGTCTAAATATAGCTAGAGTGAAATGAAAAAGACGTCGCCGGTACAGAAGGGGTTAAACATAAGACTTCAGGTGGTGTCAACCCCTCTGGATTATTGAGCCAGCCCACTGTAAGTCAAGAATAAAGTCAGAACTAGAGCCCTTTTTCGAGAACCCCAGTCCCATTAATAATACTGATGATGATAATGATGGCTGGAGTAAAGTAGTAATTGGATAGAGGAAGAATAAATTGAGAAATGAGAATTACAGTAAAAGATAAAAAGAATACTACTCCAGACCAGATGGCTGGAGTAAAATAGGAAAGAAGAGTAATTGGACAGAGGAAGAACAAGCTGAGAAGCGAGAAGTACAGTAGAAGACTGAAAGTTCTCGGGCTCAACTAAGTTGCTATTTGATAAATAGGAGTAATACATAGAGTTACTGTAATAATACAGGTGTGACAGTCAGCTGATTATTTTAATAACTCTTAATAAACTGATTATACTGCCACCTGAAGAAGAGAGATAATACAATAATATTTAGTTTATGTTAAAGGATACCAAATAATTAAAAAAAGGATTAATAAATATATTTACTGTGATGGACTAAAGGTGTGACGATCAGCTGATAAACACTTAAGATAACCTGATAATACTTTCACCTGTTCCATGACAACACCTTTATAACCTAATAATAATAATAATAATAATAATAATAATAATAATAATAATCCTAGGTTCTAATCCTTTGGAGTACCAAATTTATTAATTTAGTTTCATTGATTTCATTAATTAGATTATTTAGAAGTTAATTGGTGGGTTGGTGATATTATGATAATCTTCTGCAGTATATATTCTTCTTATACCCCTCAGATATCCATAGAACAAGATGGCGTTCCGGTGGATAGGTGTGGGGTCTTTAGCAGTAGCTGTGGTGTCGTGTATGTTACTAGCTTCCTCTCCTTCCCTATCCTTCCTATCATCATCCTCTCCTAGCCTGGCCTTCCTTCGTTCCTTCCCCTCCTTCTCCCACCCTCCTTCATCTGTTTCCTCCTCCTCCCATGTTCGTTCCTCCCTCCTTTCCTCCCAGTACCCGAATTTCCCTGAGGAGCACCGCAACAACAATACTGTAAGTATTAACGGACTTTTTGGTGTAATGTTTAGTGTTTAATATCTGTATGTGGTAACCCAGGTGGATCATAGGCTTTCATAATTTAATTGGGAGGTGTTTATAAATTGGTATATTAGTTCCTGTTGGGGCTCTAGTATTGGGTGGGTCCGAATTATGTCACATAGAGGCTTGATAGCCAATAATGGCGCAACCGTTCAACCTATCTATCTATTGCCTGACGCCGTGATCCCCGAAGGGGTGGCCACGAACGAACCGCCCCCATGCACCTCTGTCCCCGGTCAGTCGACGCCCCTCCCACCTCAACCAGCACCGCCTTCGCTCATATACTTCATCACTCCATCCTTCCACCTCCCTGGGGGTAAGGGAATAGAATATGCCCCACGTGCCTTCTGCGTGTCGTAAGAGGCGACTAAAGAGGTTGGGTCGGTGGGCTTGCGACCCCAACCCGAAAAAAATAGCTATGCAAAGACAAACGAACGAACAGCAACCGTTCAAAATGTAATATAATAGTTTATGTCGAAATATGTAATATCAACATAAATAACTTAAAAGCTGACATATTCAAAGTCTGTAGCCTAAGCTTATATGTGTAATTTAATAATTTATAATAATTCACTTCCCTCGAATTGCTTTCCACAAACTTACAATCTACAAATGTTTAAATCCAGTTGTTACAAACATTTTATGAATGGAGGATGCCTTTAGGCACATGGACCTTTTTGTTTTATCTGTGTTTTTCCTTCCTCCGTTCATTGTCTCTTTAAAAAAGTATTTATACATAACATTGCTCGAATATGACCGATGTAATTAACTATAAATAGGGTCACATAACTAAACCTGATATAATTGTTGTATTCCCCTTACAGAGACCAAAAGAAAATAATGAAACCTACCGAGTGAAACCCAACGGAGATGACTTGTTCGGTACTGCTGGCATGGAAGTTATAGCAGAGATGAAGGCACAGAATATAGAAGAAAACCTAAGGTGAGAGAGTTACACATAGTACTATTTTCGTACAGCAGTGTTATTCAATATGATTGTGATATGACCCAGCCAGGGCTCGAACCCAGGAGAGTAGTGCATCATTCCAACACCTTAACCACTAGGCCACCGAGGAACTAAAAAGTAGTGGCTTCATTTGGAATCAGATTCCATCCACCACCACCCGCTCAGACTCGTGGTCACGTAGCTTGATGCCATACACACATACAGTACACCTCACACACAAACACTAGCAGCTAAGTACTAGAGAAGGATACTTGTAATCTGGGGCACAATTGTATGGAATATTTTATCAATAATGCGAAAATAGGAGAAATACAATCAACCCCTGAATTTGTTTTGTAGGAACTAGCCCGAAAATCCCTACAGGAAATAACATGCCATATACTGTACAATATCTACTGTATATTTACTAAGATTAATGCCTCATATTCCTTCTGTCTCTGTTTCGAAAAGTGGGGTTACTAGTATTTGCTGATAATATCATATTTGAATTATTTTCGAACAATGCATTTTTTTAGTTTGCTCCCTAGACTCCCAATAATGCCACCCAGACCCCAATTATGCTAAGTTTCTCCGAAATTACTGGCTCGTTATCGCTTACCAAGCAATTCACACACACACACACACACACACACACATAGATAGATAAATACAAGTAAAAATAAATTAATAAATGCCCCTCACCAGAAAAGGTTAACTGTTCATCTTACCTAGCTATTAATTGTTGATTAAGTTGTCTCGTAAGCTCCTGTATTCGTTAGGGTGTCGTTCCCAGAAGATAAAAAACAAACCCGTCGGATATATATCACCTACTTCTCATATATTTCACATAAAAACAAACCCGTCGGATATACTGTATATCACCTACTTCTCATATATTTCACATAAAAACAAACCCATTGAACATATATCAAACACCTCTCATATATTTGACATAACAAGACAAACACCTATACAGCATCTTGGGTCAGTTCCAGTCATATATCATCATTAAGATACAATGGGTCAGTTCCAGTCATATATCATCATTAAGACACAATGGGTCAGTTCCAGTCATATATCATCATTAAGATACAATGGGTCAGTTCCAGTCATATATCATCATTAAGATACAATGGGTCAGTTCCAGTCATATATCATCATTAAGATACAATGGGTCAGTTCCAGTCATATATCATCATTAAGATACAATGGGTCAGTTCCAGTCATATATCATCATTAAGATACAATGGGTCAGTTCCAGTCATATATCATCATTAAGATACAATGGGTCAGTTCCAGTCATATATCATCATTAAGATACAATGGGTCAGTTCCAGTCATATATCATCATTAAGATACAATGGGTCAGTTCCAGTCATATATCATCATTAAGATACAATGGGTCAGTTCCAGTCATATATCATCATTAAGATACAATGGGTCAGTTCCAGTCATATATCATCATTAAGATACAATGGGTCAGTTCCAGTCATATATCATCATTAAGATACAATGGGTCAGTTCCAGTCATATATCATCATTAAGATACAATGTCATCGGAAACTCTGGATTTATATTTATATTTCAAATGTTGTGTTAGGGTCCAAAACGGCCTTTCAAATTCACATATAAAAGACATATATTTATATGTCTGTGAAAATGTAATCAATATTTTGCATTTACGATTCAATATCGGTATACAGTATATTCCCATATTTATCTTAAGAAGCCTCATATACTGTATTACTGTTGAATAACTGCGGTACGATCAATGACAAAAATATATGATCATTACAGAGTTATTATGAATACTTGGAAGACTCACGCAATGACAATAGTATAGGGTTAGAACAGGCAAAGCGATATATGGAATTATGGAATGAAAGAAGTACTAATATTCTAACCGTATCTTTATATTATCAAAAGCTCAGTGATAATCGTGTAGTTACAAATGTATCACCTGGCGCAGAATTTAGACACTATGCAGATGAACTTTCGATACGTAATGGAAAAATCTGAATATACTAGGGTATGTCTGCATCATATTAAGGGGAGGTTTTTAGTTTGGTCTCTAGATATCCATCAAGCTTAAAATTACACCCCCTAGACCCCCTTTCAAGATAAATTTGTACATTTTTCGGTAGAAAAATGTGTTCCTCTTAAATTACAGGCTCGCTATCGCTCGCCAGGATAAAATCGACACCTGAATTGCACGAAAGGTCTTAATATGGGGTGAAAGTTCTTAAAATCGCTAAACTAATGGGGCAAACGTTTATAATACCAAAAGCAATGGGGCCAAACATGAGGGAGAAAGGGGTCAAGAAAAAAATCCCTCAAGTGGAGATCTCCCCTTAATACCATGTTTACATTACTAACAATTAATACACTTCACTACAGATTAATACACTTCACTACAGATTAATACACTTCACTACAGATTTCTCGATAACTAATGTGAAGGCTGCATTCTTTAATACCATAAATTGTTTTGTAATATACTTCGCTATATATCCTTCGTAAAAGCCGTGTAATCAAGAAGAGGACATGGCAATTTACCCCCAGCTAAAGAAATACGCTGTAGTGAGGGATATTCTGGTGGGATATCGTGGTTATCTTTCTGTGACAGTCCTGAAACCAACACAAAGAAAACAATTTAGCCCGGCTTACTCCAAGGGTCCAAAATCTTAAATGGAAAATGGAAAAACAAAATGTGATAGGAGAGAAAAGAGAAACGAATAGGACAGAAAGAGAGAGAGAGAGAGAGAGAGAGAGAGAGAGAGAGAGAGAGAGAGAGAGAGAGAGAGAGAGAGAGAGAGAGAGAGAGAGAGAGAGAGAGAGAGAGAGAGAGAGAGGAGAGAGAGAGGAGAGAGAGAGAGAGAGAGAGAGAGAGAGAGAGAGAGAGAGAGAGAGAGAGAGAGCGAGTGTCCTTCAATGCAATGATAATTGCAGAATATGTTCAAGCCTTATAATTATGTGCCATAAATATATAAGTGGTCAATTATTGGAGTCGCGCAAGTTCGAGTTATTTCATCGATATTTAGCTGAATTACCGGCTAAAATATGGTTGAAATTCACAAGTGGTCCACTTTTTCTGCCTACAGGTATCTGACCCGGACAGGTAACATGGCTAGGACTAAGCTGTGTTATAGGTTTTAATTCTGATATAACTGTCTTGATGGTGTAGCGGTATGTAATATCCTAGGTTCGAATCCTGGGAGAATCACATGTTTTCATTAATTTCATTTGGGAGTTACTGGTGCCTATGTTGCCTACAGCTCCAACTTCCTTATAGCCAGACATTCACAAGTGGTCAATCTGTTCTTCCTCCAGGTACCTGACCCGGATAGGTAACATTTCAATAATTTCCGTAATCATTTCAAGACACTATTACGCATTTATTTTCTGATTTTCTGGCTATTACTAGACGATTTTACCTAGATTAGGAAGGATATATGGAAAACAGAGAGCTAATCCATTTGTTCTTCCTACAGGTACCTGACCCGGACAGGTAACATGGCAGGTACGAAGGAGGACCTGGAGCAAGCCGAATACCTACAGGGTAGATGGCAGGAGGCGGGGCTGGACCGAGTATACCTACAACAGTACCGGATCCAACTATCTCATCCGGACCTTGATAAACCAAACAAGGTATACCCCAAACCCAAACACACACACACACACACACACAGTAAAATTGAAAGGTAATTTATATAACCAACAGCAGTAGAGACATTGCACCTCTATTACTTTGATTACGGTAGATGTATGTTTAAGTTCACACTCTCACTCCAGACATACAGTAGATGTTTAGTAAGTTGTAGTTTTGAGAAGGGACTGGAGTTCTTGAAAAGTGGCTCCAGTCTTGACGCTATTCTTAACACAGTGTGCTGGCATAATAATCCAGAAGGGTTGATAGCCTCTGAAGTCCTATTTTATCTAACTATTATATCTATAAGTAGTTTTGATCGTTCATCACTAGAATATCAAGGATATAATTATGTTCGAGATAATTCTAAATCAAACTTTAATGAATATCCTATGAACAATATTTTCGCTTCATTTATGAGATAGTTTTTCTGAATATCGTTGATTATACTTAATATTAAACAGACCATACTTCCAATTATGCGGAATATAGCATGTATTAATATGTCGTCAAAGTTGGTTAATATTCAATTTAAACTTTCTGTTCAAGTATATTTCTTCTCTTCCAAGATTTAATAATTAAATGTCACCCTAGGGCTAACTAATAAAGACAGGTTCTCGGTGAGGTGGTGAAGTGGCCAAAACTTTTCTGACATTTCATTAATATCTTGTTCTATGGTCGTTTCGCTCTCTAGTTAATTTGCCAGGTGGCCATTTAGAAGTGTGGCCTTTATGGTTATAGCCGTCTAGAAATGCGGCCCTTTTGACCACTTATATATTTTCTCTATCTCTTGCCCTAGGTGTATTTGCTGGACGGTGCTGGGGAGGTGAAGTTCCGATCAAGCATACTGGAGGATTCACTGCCGGGGAAGACCTTTGACGATTCCATACCTCCCGCCTTCCTAGCCTTCTCTCCTGCCGCTACGGTGGTGTCGGTAAGTCTGTCTGTCTGTCTGTCTGTCTGTCTGTCTCTCTCTCTCTCTCTCTCTCTCTCTCTCTCTCCTTCTCTCTGTCTCTCTGTGTCAGTCATACTGGAGGAGTCGCTGCCGGGGAAGACCTTTGATGATTCCATACCTCCCGCCTTCCTAGCCTTCTCTCCCAAGGCTACGGTGGTGTCGGTAAGTCTGTCTGTCGTTTCTTTCTGTCTCTTTCTCTTTCTTTCTCTCTCTCTCTCTCTCTCTCTCTCTCTGATAAAATAAGCTATACCTGGTACTGACAGGGATAAACTCCGAAGCATACGAGACTTTCCCGTAGAGTTGAGAGAGAGAGGGATGGGGGGAGGGCTTGAGGGTGGAGGGGCGTTTGGTTATCTATCCATCTATCTATCTATCTATATATTGCCTGACGCCGTGATCCCAGAAGGGGTGGCCACGAACAAAACGCCCCCATGCAACTCTGTCCCCTGTCAGTCGACGCCCCTCCTCCCAACCAGCACCGCCTTCATTCTTATACTTCTTCACTCCATCCTTCTACCTCTCTCTCGGTTTACATCTCCCTCTCAGTCCATCCACCTCGCTCTCGTACACCCTCTTAGTCATTCTCTCGCTTTCCATTCGTTCCATATGGCCGAACCATCTCAAGGTGTTCCTTTTCACACTTTCCAGCACATCTACCTCCACACCACACCTCCTCCTTACTTCCTCATTCGTCTGTCTATCCCTCCATGTAACTCACTTCTCAAGTAACTCATTTCCACCCCTCTCACTCTGAGCCTCTCCACCAACGTCCATGCTTCGCTGCGGTAAGTCAATGTCGGGATTACCACATTGTCATGCAAGAACTTCTTCACTTCTATGCTGACCACCCTATTTCTTGTTACTGCTTTCAGCATTTCTAAAACCCTTTTCCCCTGTTGCACCCTCTCCTGCACTTCTTCATCCATACTCGCATCTTTACTCAACACACTGCCCAGATACTTAAATGAGAGGACAATCTCCATAGCCTGACCGTTCAACTTCACCTCACACTCTGTGGCTTCACCCTTTTCGAAGACCATAACCTTGCTCTTCCCGGCATTTACCTTCAGATTCAGTTTATTGCACACTGTTCCAAACATATTATGTGAACTACGGGGATTACGAGGACTTTCTGAGGGTGGAGGGGGCGAGGGGTGAACCTTTCCTGCCATATAAGTGTCGATTGTTTTCTCCTGACGAGCGATAGCGAGCCTGTGATTTGATATTATTGTATTGCCGGTATATATTATTTTTTACCTTTTCGTTCCCTACAGGAGGAGTTGGTGAATGTGAATTACGGGGATTACGAGGACTTCCTGAGGGTGGAGGCGGCGGGCATTAGCGTACAAGGGCGTCTGGTTATCGCGAAGTTCGGGCGAGGCTTCAGAGGCGATAAGGTTCAGAACGCTCAGAGGTTCAATGCTTCGGGAGTCATACTTTATACGTGAGTTGAAACGGGTTACATATAGATAGATCGATAGACAGAGAGAGAGAGAGAGAGAGAGAGAGAGAGAGAGAGAGAGAGAGAGAGAGAGAGAGAGAGAGAGAGAGAGAGAGAGAGAGAGAGAGAGAGAGAGAGAGAGAGAGAGAGAGAGAGAGAGAGAGAGAGAGAGAGAGAGAGAGAGAGAGAGAATATATAATTATAATTTGTCCATTATTATGAACTTGTTAAGCTACAACGATATAAATTTTACCCTTAGTCCTTTAATTTTACCCTTGGAGTTCTTTAATTTTACCCTTAGAGTCCTTTAATTTTACCCTTGGAGTTCTTTAATTTTACCCTTAGAGTCCTTTAATTTTACCCTTGGAGTCCTTTAATTTTACCCTTGGAGTCCTTTAATTTTACCCTTGGAGTCCTTTAATTTTACCCTTGGAGTCCTTTAATTTTACCCTTGGAGTCCTTTAATTTTACCCTTGGAGTCCTTTAATTTTACCCTTGGAGTCCTTTAATTTTACCCTTGGAGTCCTTTAATTTTACCCTTGGAGTCCTTTAATTTTACCCTTGGAGTCCTTTAATTTAAAACCTATCTATAGTATAATTGCACTTCCCTTTACATAAAAAAATAATATATCAATACTGTACAGACTACCTGAAACATGTCTATATTAAGCTTCCTTTTTCTGTTCTTTTATCCCGTCAGCTTGGTGTCATTTGCGTCATTAAGCGTACATGCCATTAACCCCTTCTGTACCGGCGACGTTTTTTTAGTTGTATGCTTGCCATATTTAGACGATTTAGTGCAGTTTTAAGAAGGATCTGTGGTAGTAAGAATGTTTAAGTGAGATAGTTTGAAGCCTTTTTAACCTGTATACAATCGTCTAATAGTGGCCAGAATAAAGTAAACATGATGTCGCAGTACAGGAAGGGTTAATGCCGCTTATCAATGGACTACAAAGATAATACTCTGGCTTATATAACCATCAAAGCCTCTTGCTATCGCCAGTCTAATTATATAACCATCAAAGCCTCTTGCTATCGCCAGTCTAATTGTATAACCATCAAAGCCTCTTGCTATCGCCAGTCTAATTATATAACCATCAAAGCCTCTTGCTATCGCCAGTCTAATTGTATAACCATCAAAGCCTCTTGCTATCGCCAGTCTAATTGTATAACCATCAAAGCCTCTTGCTATCGCCAGTCTAATTATATAACCATCAAAGCCTCTTGCTATCGCCAGTCTAATTGTATAACCATCAAAGCCTCTTGCTATCGCCAGTCTAATTGTATAACCATCAAAGCCTTTTGCTATCGCCAGTCTAATTGTATAACCATCGAAGCCTCTTGCTATCGCCAGTCTAATTGTATAACCATCAAAGCCTCTTGCTATCGCCAGTCTAATTGTATAACCATCGAAGCCTCTTGCTATCGCCAGTCTAATTGTATAACCATCAAAGCCTCTTGCTATCGCCAGTCTAATTGTATAACCATCAAAGCCTCTTGCTATCGCCAGTCTAATTGTATAACCATCAAAGCCTCTTGCTATCGCCAGTCTAATTGCAATCTAATTATAAATGCATTGATCGTCATTTGGCCATTAGGATCTATTAAACATTATAAAAGAAGGAATTTGATACTTCTACCAGTATTCCTTCCCAAGTCGACTCTGATGGGGGGGCAGACATTTCGATATATATATATATATATATATATATATATATATATATATATATATATATATATATATATATATATACATAGGCTATATAATTGGTCGGAAAAACTATGTAATAATCATTTGTCTTTGTCGATTCTAAAATAACTCCACTTTGTAGTACCTTTATCGAATACCTTCGATATAATTGCACTATATTTTTTTTCAGAGATCCGACTGACTACAACGCAGGATATAAAAGCGGAGGCCAGGCCTACCCCAACAGCTTCTGGTTGCCTGGGTCTGGTATACAGAGAGGTACTGTATTGTGGCATGATGGAGACCCTACCACACCGCTATACCCTTCTATTGGTACGTGTTATTATTTTTTGTAGAGTACTGTACAGAAAAAATACACCAATATTTGTTTTTCCTATGTTGATGAGAGAGACAAAAGGCAGAACTGCCTGTGACGAGTGCCTCCCCAAGAGTTGAAAGAGTGACAGGGACAATATCAAGGCACGCTCGAGCCAAAATGCCTGGACACACGGAGCTTGAAACAATTTAAGTCATGGGAAGATGGATTCAGGGAAAGTTCAGCCATCTCACTATATATGGACTATAGCAACTAGGCAACATCCTCGTCCCCATATTACAATTAGGAATATAAATTATAGATGATTAACAATGGATTGCGGAATTTAAGTGTTTGACTGAGATGTTCGGTATGAGCGTCAAATGCTGCTTCCTTTCCTTTATATTCCTTTGTTTACTCGTGAAATCACTTAGCATACACAAATATTTACACCACCCTTCTGTTTATACACACAAACTACCTAGAATATAACCCTGGAGACACTGATCGACAGGCAAATATGATACCAAGCGGCTCGCTTGGTGTAGTGACTAGCGTCTCGGACTTCCACCCAGAAGGCCCGGGTTCGCGCCCACGCTCGGCGCATTAAAGATTTTTCCACAAGCACTGAGTCGTTACCATCCCTCATGAGCAAAGGGATGGGGTAGTAGTACAGGACCCCAATGGAAATACGCCTAATCGGCCTTATTGAGCTATCCTTAGCTAGCTTAGCATGCGCTAGCTTTAAGAACTATTATTATTATTATTACCAACTGCACAACTCTCTCTCTCTCTCTTATATATATCCATCCATCCACCTGTCTACCTATCTATATATCTATCCATCCATCCATCCATACACCTATCCATCTATTTATCTATCAATCCATCTATCCATTCATCCATCTACACCGGCCACATAAAAGAGTTGTTGCAACCCCACATTTCTCTTTACCAACAACAGATGGATCCTACCGCATCCCCGAGAACCACACAGACACCCCCAGGATCCCCGCCCACACCATCAGCTATAACGACGCCCTAAAGTTACTGGTCAACATGGGCGGTCCAGAGGTACCTGAGGACTGGAGGGGCGGCCTTAATATAACCTACAGGATGGGACCTCAACTGACTAAACCCGGATGGTGAGTTTTTTTTTTTTTTTTTTTTTTGTTTTTTTTTCTGTGTATGGAGGAGACAAAAGGCATTGGGAACCCGCGCTAGTTGGTAGGTAAGGGTTAGTTTTGTATTCCATTTACTGGGTACTAGGAACCCACACTAGTTGGTAGGTAAGGGTTAGTTTTGTATTCCCCCTACTGGGTACTGGGAACCCACACTAGTTGGTAAGTAAGGGTTAGTTTTGTATTCCATTTACTGGGTACTAGGAACCCACACTAGCTGGTAGGTAAGAGTTAGTTTTGTAACCCACCTACTAGATCTAGGTTAGATTAGGTTGGTGGTTTGGTTAGGTTAATACCCATACTAGGTAGACCGCAAGCTAAAGTGTGAATGTCCCTGGTAAACTGCACACTAAAACGGCACCAAACAAATTAATAAATAAATATATAGAAAAATAAAATAAAAATAAAAATAACCCCTTAACTGTTACCCCCTAGGAAAGTGAAGCTACAGGTGAACAACGTAAAGCGCATGATGCCGACTTATAACGTTGTGGGCGTGATCCGCGGCTCCGAGGAACCCGACCGCTACGTGCTCTTCACCAACCACCGGGACTCGTGGACATACGGCTCCTGTGACCCTGCCTCTGCCACTGCTGTTCAGATGGAAGTCGTCAGGGCTTATGGAGTGCTATTGGCTAAAGGTAATTCACCCTTTCACGCATAGGACGCGATTTGCATCCTTTCTTGGATACTTAGAAGCCTTTGTGACCATCAAGGGTGTTTAGAAACCTTTAGTTAGTTACTTCAATATCTGCAGTTGCCTTTGAGTGAACTGTAGGCAGAAAACTAATTTTGAAGAAGTAATTATGAGATTGAGAGAGGGTTCATTAGAATTTATTTAGATCTTCAGGGCTTACGATGCTTTTGATCAAAGTTAATCTATTAGATTAACCTTATGATAGCTCAAGTGGCCTTAGTGCTCTCAATTTAAACACCTTGGTGATTAGGTAGATTTATAGAACAAGTATTCCTGGTAGAAGTTGCCTATAGATAACTGTCACCCATGGTTCAAAATACAACACCAATCATAGGAAAATCAATTATCACGCATAACTGTCTTGATAGCATAATGGTTAGTGTGCAGAATTTCGGTGCGAGTATCCAAGGTTCGAATCCTTGGAGTACCACATGTATTCATTAGTGTCATTGATATAATTTACTAGGTGTATTTGTAAGTTAATTGGTGGGTTGGTGATAATATGAAATAATTATCTACTTCAAATTTCATATGTCTCCTCAGGTTGGCGTCCGAGGCGATCGATCGTGTTCGGGTCATGGGGCGCGGGCGAGTTCGGATTCTTTGGGTCTTCGGAGTTCGTAGAGGAGTACCTGAAGGTGTTGGAGGCTCGCGCTGTGGCCAACCTTAACGTAGACCTGGCCATCATACACACACACAACCTTGGGGTCTCTGCCACACCCCTCCTACACAACATTATCAAGGAAGCTACCAAGAGAGTGAGTTCTATACTTAGATTGGTCAAGCTTTTCAGTTGTCAAATGTGGTTAGATATAAATGTATTGAAGATATTCTTTACCGATTGCATAACTAGTGTATATATGCATTTCTGATGCAATTAAATATGTCCTCCCTTAAGATCATTCCTTTTTCTAATACTGGAAACCACCTAGGTGGTGGCCAAGATAATAAAGCAATGTATATTATCTAAAGGCTGCATTATAGATATTACGTCACTGTAATGGTTTGTCCTCCCTACACAGACGCCTGCCCCCGACCAATCGTTGGGGTACAAAACCTTGTGGGACCATTGGACGGGACGGGTGAGAGCGTCCTCCCCCGCCCTAATGGACTGGTCCCTAGCCTCTATCAGTGACCACGCCCCCTTCTACCAGCGAGTCGGGGTGCCTACTTCCTATATGGCCTGGTATGCCAACACGGTGAGTACTGACTATAGTTACCAGTTTAGTAATCCAAACAAAATTATATTTAATAATATAATATCTAATTTCACTCCCAAAACCAATCACCTCACAATTAAATTAATGAAAGCAATGTGATCGTCCCGGGATTCGAACCTGGGTTACCTCATACACATTTTAAACACTCTAACCATTACACCATCAAGACAGTTAAAGGTTAAGTACATGACTACGATTTTATATCCATTTATCGAATACTGGATATCAAATAATTCCAGACACACTTTATTTACATATCTAAATCGGCTTCAACGAGAGAACTAAGCACGATACTGATTCACGAGTCTAATATACTAAATCGACTCCATAAACATTATTATGCCACGAGAGAGAGAGAGACCTACAAACACCTCCTATAGTCACCCCAGAAAAAGGTCTCTGCTCATTAGTGTAAGTCACATTAACCATTACCTAGAGACGTGAGAGAAGGCTGCCAATCAATCTCTCTCTCTCTCTCTCTCTCTCATGTACTATATGTATACACAAAGATAGAGAAAAACGATTAGAGTGCTTGAGATCTATATATGGCATCCCAGGTTCGAATCCCGGGACTATCACATGCTTTCATTAATTTAATTGGGAGGTGTTTAGAGTGGAATTAATAAAATAAGATTAACTTATTATTCTTATTAACTTTAACAGGAGGAGTACGACTGGTCTGACTTCCCCCTCTACCACTCTGGGTATGAGGAGTTCGATGCCATGAAGAACCTCCTGGACCCGGAGTTCAGATACCACCTCTCTCTCGGTCATCTGTGGGCTCTGATGGGCATAGGTCTGGCTGATGCAATGGTACGCTCTCTGTTAACGCCTCTTTAACTATTTATTCTATTTTTTTTTTTTTTTTTCCCTCTCGGGCATAGGCTGCCCGGAATTACCTTCATTCCCAGCTCATTTTCATGTATAAGCAAAAGCCAGAGCGTAATACAATTATATATCCGTGAAGGTACGGTAATAGAGCTTTCAAATAACACCTGAATCATCACTTTACGACGTCTCATTATCTTGCAACGATCTTGCAAACGAACGGCAAAATTCAATAAATTAGATTTTTGTTTTGCTATTTTCGCTCTGTGTGTAATCCAAATATAGTTATATATATATAAAACCATGTTTATTTTCCTCTCTTTCTGAATCACTCTCACTCACTATCTCTCTCTCTCCCTCTCCCAATCTACTCAATCTATCTATCTATCTATCCATCTACCTACCTCTCACTCTTTCTTTCTCAACACACTCACACACTAACTCCCTCTCTCTCTCTCTCTCCCAATCTACTCAATCTATCTATCTATCCATCTACCTACCTCTCACTTTCTCAACACACTCACATACAAACTCCCTCTCTCTCTCTCTCCCAATCTACTCATTCTATCTATCTATCCATCTACCTACCTCTCACTTTCTCAACACACTCACATACTAACTCCCTCTCTCTCCCAATCTACTCAATCTATCTATCTATCCATCTACCTACCTCTCACTTTCTCAACACACTCATATACTAACTCCCTCTCTCTCCCAATCTACTCAATCTATCTATATATCCATCTACCTACCTCTCACTTTCTCAACACACTCACATACTATTACCAAAAAGATATAAACAAGCTAGAACGAGTTCAACGTAGAGTTACCAAAATGATACCTAGCCTAAAGAACAAACCATACGAAGAGCGTCTTAGAGAATTAAATCTATTTCCTTTAACCCAGCGCAGATTAAGAGGCGACTTAATTCAAGTGTTCAAAATCATCAAAGGCATCGACAATATGAACTGTAGTAAGTACTTCACTATCGACCAATCTAATTACACGCGGGGAAACGGTTGCAAAATTATTGGTAAATCTTTTTAACTCGCACGAATCTAAGAATTTCTTCTTCAATCGAGTTGTCAACTTGTGGAATGGGCTTCCCAGAGACGTTATAGACTGCAGCACCGTTGATTCATTTAAATTCCGCCTAGACAAATATCTCGCATCAAACCCGCGACTGACTGCGTTTGTAAATGAATAACTTTATCCTCCCCTCAGTTACTAACCCATATGTCCCCTACTAACTTCCTAGTCCTGCCACGTTAGTGGCAGGGCAGTAGTTCCCTTTCCAATGTTCCCTTACCCACTCTAAACCACTGTTTGGACACTTGATCCTCAGTGTTTTGGAGGACAAGCAACCTAGAAGGGTCACTAGATCTGTTGTTGCTTGATTTCCTTTGTACTCCTTTGTACTAACTCCCTCTCTCTCTCTCTCTCCCAATCTACTCAATCTATCTATCTATCCATCTACCTACCTCTCACTTTCTCAACACACTCACATACTAACTCCCTCTCTCTCTCTCTCTCTCTCCCAATCTACTCAATCTATCTATCTATCCATCTACCTACCTCTCACTTTCTCAACACACTCACACACTCTCTTACTCCCTACAGATCCTCCCCATGAACTCCTTAGACGAGACACTGATGCTGAGGAGTATGGTGAAGGGCCTAGGAGAGGAATTTGGGGACCTGTTTCACCACCAGGATATAAAGTTAGGTAAGGGGAATTTGAGTTTGCTCACTTACATTTCGAATCCCATTACGCCATCAGACAGTACACTAGGACGATACGGCTGGGAAACTGTAGATTAATTTGTATTCACCAACCCACCAATTAATTTACAAATAAACCTAATCAATGAAACTAATGAATATATGTGGTACTCCAAGGACTCGAGCCTAGGATACTCACACCGAAATTCCGCGCACTAAGCATTACGCAATCAAGACCGATAGATAGCAGAGAATGGGTGATGTGGATAGAGGAAGCCGTTGGAATGGCTTTAGTATGTGTTATTAGTCTGTATACGTCGTCGTCGAGGTGTCCCCTGCCTGTTTGTGCTAGGATTTGTAGAGTAAGGAGAATACACACACAATCGTAGTTACATAATATATAGATACCGGTACATAAATAGGTAAATAGTATATATAGTATGTGTGTGGATATAGATAAATACAGTATATATACTGTATATAGATAGAGTTACCTAGTGTTACATAGCTACACAGACTTAACAGACCTTGCGGTCCCTACTAGGCAGTCCGGACTTAATTCTAATATTGGATTTGCTATAATGGTGAAGACAGAAAAGCAGAAGGCTCTCTCCCCTACCACCATCCCCTCCGACCTTGAGTCGGTATGAAATACAGTTGTGGAAATAATGCCCCCATAAGAATTATATTATTGCTGGGAAAATCATATTAAAGAATGAAGTTGAAAAATATTGCATACCGGTACTACTGAGAGAGAGAGTGTGTGTGTGTGAGATAGATAGAGAGAGAGAGAGAGAGAGAGTGTGTGAGTGAGAGAATCTGTCAATAGCCAATCCCAGGATCTGGAAGAATGGAGGGGATCAGGAATCCATACCACACTTTTAAAAGACAGGAGAAAATAAGGAACACTACAAAAGGGTTTAGACTCCTTTTAAGAAGGGGCAATATTTCATTTTAATTAATACTGTACACACCCATATATATATATATACTGTATATAGATTGTCTTTCATCCACAGATCATCTTGAGAATGTGATTGACCGCTTTGAAGACACCGCTATGGCCTTCACTAAACAAGTCGCTAATCTGAAGGATGTGTCGTAAGTATTTAACTTTATTTCGTAACTTACACTGTATAATATTAAAGGCTATAAACAAGGGTTTGACAAAGGTATATAAAACGTGATTTACCTTTTTAATCGTTATGATATGGACTTATTGTATCTATATATGTACGTATATACTTAGGCAATATAATATTATATATATACACACACACACACAGACAAGAACTTAGAGCCTCTAACTAAAAGGATAGCCAGAATTCAAATTATGGAAGACCACGACTTTCGAGAATGACAGAACATAAGATTACTGGAAAACTGCAGAAGGCCTAATGACCCATACGAGGCAGACTCCTTCTTCCCTACAGCCCTATTAGTTTTTACCTACACTAAAGGCATCTACTACAACCTATATCCCCTACACATCATCTATATTATAACTACCTATGAACATCTCCCACTACAACCTATATCCCCCACACTACATCTATCTTATAACTACCGGTACCTAAGAACATCTCACTATAACCTATATCCCCTACACTTCATCAATATTACAACTACCTAAGAACATCTCCCTCTATAACCTATATCCCCTACACTTCATCAATAGTATAACTACCTAAGAACATCTCCCTCTACAACCTATGTCCCCTACACTTCATCTACCGTAGACGATTACCAATATTTATTTACCTTTATGTCCCCACAGCCCCCTGTTGGCCCGTCAGTTGAACGACCAGTTACTGATGTTGGAGAGGTGCTACATCGACTCCCAGGGCAGCCCGTCTAGGCCACATGTTAAGTAAGACACTCGTTCCTTATTCCTTAGAGATAAAAGGTCTTTATATATGTTAAATAAGGTATTCGTTTCCCATACCGTAAAATGTACACATTTATCTTGAAAGGGGGTCTTGGGGGGGGGGGGGGGGTTCTAAGTTTGATGAAGGTCTAACGAGGACACTCAAAAATAAATAAATAAATAAATATATAAGCCAAAAACCAAGCATTACCCCATTAAACTTTAGAGAGTGCAACACCGTTAACACACACTATCGTTTCCCCAGGAATATGGTGTTTGGGACCAGCAACTTCAACCAATACGAGTCTGTGTTGGCACCAGGGGTAAGAGACGCCCTGTTTGAAGCTCGAACTTGCATTACCAGTACGACCACCGCGGCTAATAACCCCTCCACCACCACCACTACTAACACCACCCCCACCACCACCATCAATACCATCTCCTCCAACACCACCAATAACCCCAGTACAACCACTAATAACACCACAACCACCACCACTAATAACATCCTCTCCACCACCACTACCAATAACGACCCCACCACCACCACAAATAAAATGTTCTCCAATAACACCACCACCTCCTCCTCCTCCTCCACCACCTCCTGTCACCAGCAATGGGACACAGTTAGGCAGCAGTTGGGGGTTCTGCACTATGTTATAAATTCTGCGGTGCTGACTATGAGAGATATAACGCACTTTTAAAGCTTATCTGTGAAGCATAAGTTAAGAATCAACGACCTTTGACCAGTAATCTCTTTAATTTAGTTCATTAGTCCATGGGTTAGAGCCCGAAGTTACACGCTTTGTTATGATGATTAGGTTAATTCTAAGCAGTAATATTAATAAGCACGAACTCCCTTGCATATGGTACTGCAGTTATCGCAAACAAAGGTTACAATATTTCCATCAACATAAGGAAAGGACTAGGGTTCTCAAAAAGGGGCTCCAGTCCTGAAAATGTATTTGACTTGCAGTGTGCTGGCTAAATAATCCTGGATTGATAGCCTCTGAATTCCAATTTTTACTAACTAATTAACATACGACAATATGTTAAAGTTAATTATTACACGTCTTATACCTTTTTAATGGTAACAATATTCCTCCTGGCCCATAGACGAACTGTGTGTACGGGTAATAGCACAGGGAGCCATTAGTGGATGAAGATAAGGTTAACCATACATGAGATAGTTTATCTTAGAGGACTCATTTGCATCTAGTGTCAAAATCAGGAATTACTCATATAGTTTCCTTCACTACATGGCAATCTGCTTGACGACGTTATGCCCCTAGTAGCAGTAATTAAGGTGCATATAATTATACAGTACATAATCGCAGCATTATTAAAAAAAACTATTAAAAAATAATAATAATAATAAAATAAACACACACACACACAATGATAATAATAATAATAATAATTTAGTCCCATCGCTGAGGCTTAATTAATCCCTAGTTCTGGAAGTGGCACTTGAGAGAGCAACTATTTTTTCAAAGTCTGATTTAACACCTAACTAGCGACCTAGGCGGTAAATAATATGTAGCCACCAGCGGGTTGTTTTTACCCAAAATAGGGCTGTTTACGTGATAATTTTCATGCCTAAATAAGACCCAGAGCGTAAAACAAGTATCTATCCCTGAAAGGGCATAAACAGAGCTTTCCAATGACACCCCAACGATCCTTGTATGACCGCTAGTTTTCTTTCAACAATCATGCAACACGAGTGCAAAAACCATGTAATTCGGTACTTTCCCCACACAATTCACTATGTAGCGAGTGCGAGAAGATGGAGGAGGGTGGGATTCATGTCAGTTGGTCCACCGCGGTGGTCTGGAGCAGTCATACGCTCGCTACTCTCCTGCCACCACTTGTCTCTCTCTCTCTCAGCAACATTACGTGCTGAAAATGCCACACGACTTATGTTGTGAGCCGCCACATAGTCCAAATTTCTGTCACTCGACATATGATGCGCGCCGCCAAAGAAGGGTTAATAAATTTAATGTATAAAAATAATCTTCCTTGTCCAGTCTGTCTACTCTGGGTAGTGCTTGGCAAGTCTCTTTCTTACAGAGATTTGGCTCATCAGTGGACTAAACATCGACTGATTTACTTTGATGTGTTAGATGCAAGTCTTATTGACAATATAATAATGTTAATAATGTTTTCTCTGTTATGTCTTATATTGCTTTTTATTTATTTTTTATTTGTCTTCTGTGCTGGACTCGAAATCTATAATTGTCAAAAAATGTGCCCAAGGTTACTGCATCAACTCGGTAAACAACTTCTTTTACTACATTTCACTTAATCCATGACAAGAGAACCCTCCTTTTTATCGTTTTCCTCTGGTGGACGCAGGCTTTATTACGCTAGTATCTTAGGGTTTATGAGAGCCTCAGAGTGTGTGATGTCCGGCATAAAACAACAGCCACTCAAGGACTGCGGTATAATTAAGTAACACCCCGTTCTTAACATTAATCGTCAATTACAAACCCCAATGCACTTGAATAAACTAATGAAACATATGGTCCTCCCGGGATTCGAACTCGGGACACCACACCCAGAACATACGCATCTAAGCTAACCTAATGCCAGACTTACCATGAGCTGTATTGAATCCCTGATGAAAGCGGAGTAACTGAATAAAAGGACTCAACCTCTTACATATAATACAGCATCATATTTTAGGTTTCCATTACACGTGTACAAATTAGTATATTAGTCGAAGTATGAATATTGTTCAAATTACGTTGTTGCAATATAATATATACAATATCTATATTAAATGCAAAGTTTTCGAGTTTCTATGTAAGTGAATACGCTTTAATACATTACTTTAGTTCCATGTATTATCAGTCCATGTTAATATAATTTAAATATAACCAGGCTAATATGATACAATCCCTTACAGTGTACGGTCGCGCTAATAAGTCATGTCCCAGCTGTCATTACGTTTGGCTTGCTCTGTGTTGTATTAATGTCTGTCAGTTATTGAATAGGGTGTGTAAAGATAGGAACATGTTTGTATATCTCACTCGAAACGATAAATGAAAGCTTAGCTAGTGCTGATACCAAATATTGATCGAAATATACTTGGTGCCGAGAATCACTTGTTTGGCCGACTGTACAATCCCTTATAGTGTACGTCTAGTCTTTATGAGCGTAACTGCTCTATATTTATTATGTCTGTAGCCTGATAATAAAACAGTGCCCCAGATTATGTTGTTTACTTTATCATGAAAGTTAGGTACAATATAAGTTGTTCTAGGTCATGACGGGAACCAAATGCAAAACTGCCTGTAACAAGAGTTTCATGCAAACGATCACGACCAGGAACAGAACTTACGTGGGCAACTGTACAACGGAAAACATATGGTTGCTTATTTTAGCCCTTCTATAGTGATAAGCATATCTAACTAACCTAGAAAATAAAAGAAAATAATAATGATAATGCCGATGGCCGATTCCTTCTAAATTGCAGCTACAGTTTCCGTAATACAGCGCCGACAAACTCAACTTTGGTTCACAAATAGTTTTATACATTTTTGAAGTAAAAAATAAATATAAATAAACTTTATAAGCGGTATCACAACTCTAATATAATGTTGCACGAGAGTTCATTGCCAAACTTTTACATCCGTTGGCAAGTGCACTGCATAAAGTTGAAAGTGGTGAATTGCGTTTTTTGGAATTAGCCAGCCCTTACTCCCACAAGGGGTAGGGAGGATCAGCAAGAGACACAAGAAAGGATAAAGAGGTGACAGGATAAGAACACATAAAAGTTCGCCCACAAAAAGCAAGCACACAAGCATTCAGAAGCACCAATCACTCATCACCGCCCGAAATATAACTGGGAATATTCATCGATCGGGAGACATGGCTTTAGATAAATATATACCTATATAGTTTATATATAGACACAGATAAAAATCAATTTCATAGAGAAAGATTTAGATACAAAGAGATAAATATACAAAATATAGAAAAATATTCAAGAAGAATTACCCAAATAACGATAAATTAACTGTTAGGATACCGTAGCAGAAATGTTAACTATAGCTGGATTATGCATCGGATAATTTGATGTTAATTAGGTTATGTTAAATTCTGAAAGTTATTAAAAATTCGTACATAAATTAATCAATTACTAAATTTAAACAAAACTCACTGTGTTCGTAAATATATCTATGCAGGATAGACAGTACTTTACTAAAACAATATATGTAATGTGCTACATGCGAATATAGGCTAGTACAATTATAAACAGCCGAATATATCATAATAATAAATTTCGTATGAAAATGTCACAGTTTAGGCTAAAAACTCTACAGAATATATTCGCATTTAATTATTTCCTCTACATTCCCCATAGGTAACAAAATGCCTCTCGCTTCTATCTATATATATATAAGAGAAGTTATATGTATATCCTTTTCTTCCACTTACCTTCATTTAGGGACACTTGATCTTTATAATTCCAAACCATCTGGCTAGGATCGTAAGGTCAGTATGGTCTCTTGCTTCGATCCTCTCTCACTTTCTCTCTGAAAAAACAAAAGAAGTTATTATTAATGATGGCCTCAAGTTTGACATATCCGGCTCGAGTCAACAATCATTAGGGATAAAGGAGACCTGATATGCCAGCCTGATCCTAATAATTCACTTGCGAGTTTCAGGCTATAAGGAAGTTGGAGCCGTGAACATCGATATTTGATAGAAATGCAATAATATTGTAAGTTTCTGATGAATACGAGTCTAGGTTAAATATAATTTATGGCTTTATAAATGCACTACAACCATATTTTAGTTGGTAATTAGACTAAATATCAATTTCTGCAACCCCCCCTGAAAATTGCAAGTGATCAAATAAATACTCAGATTTAACCAGTGTTTACACTATTGTTCCATTACATATAAATACTCAGATTTAACCAGTGTTTACACTATTGTTCCATTACATATAAATACTCAGATTTAACCAGTGTTTACACTATTGTTCCATTACATATAAATACTCAGATTTAACCAGTGTTTACACTATTGTTCCATTACATATAAATACTCTGATTTAACCAGTGTTTACACTATTGTTCCATTACATATAAATACTCAGATTTAACCAGTGTTTACACTATTGTTCCATTACATATAAATACTCAGATTTAACCAGTGTTTACACTATTGTTCCATTACATATAAATTTATAAAAGTGGAGTATGACTTTAGAGGATACAATTGACCACTTGCGAGTTTTGGTCTATAAGGAAGTTGGAGCCGTAAACATCAATATTAAGGAGAAATACATAAATTATAAGAGTTGCTGATGGATAGAAATTGTGCTGAATTTGATATGTATTTATAAATGCACTACAACCGTTTTTTATCAGGTAATTCTATATATCGATGTCTAAAGCTCCAACTTCCTTAAAGCCTGAAACTCGCAAGTGGTCAATTGGAGAACGAAAGTGTAGCTGAAAAGTGCGCCAATATTTATACGGAAGGATAGGATTGTTTGGAAACTACTTGAAGGCATGGGGAAATGAACTGAAAGTGATTCTATCTATCTCTCTCTCTATCTATCTATCTATAGAGCTAAATATATATTCTCCATTTCATTCAGACTATCAGAAGACACGACTATTTTTCTGCAAACGAGGGAAGTCCAATGATCCGAGGTTTACTTGAGACACTTTACCCATTCGATACCAAGAGAACCTTCCTAATTACATTATGTAATGATACTCAGAATATAATGAGATACCGTGTTCTGGGTACTAAAGGAGTTGATAGCCGTATAAACCCGTGGAAGACAATATTATGCAAATTTTATGAATATTCCGCTATCACCAGAAAAATGTCATGATCATGATCCTAAAACTAAATGAGAATATTTCCTTATAACAAAATTGTCAATGGTTCATTACCACACACTAAGTAAAAATAAAATCTCCATTATTAGTCAATTAAGGGGGCCCACCTCCCTTTTTTTCTCTTTCTCTCCCTTTCTCTTTGGCTTGTAACCATTCGGCCCCATTCAGCCTACTGTTTTAAGATGTTTAAATCCATCCAGGTGTCAATATTTTCCTGGCGAGCGGTAGCGAGCCAGCATATATATATTTTGTTTTGACAGCAAGCTAAATTTTTTAATTTTTCGATAGAAAATGTGTCCGGCGAAGCTGGATCATAGGGAGGTGGTCTTCTGTTGCGGCGATATCTCTCTCTCTCTCTGTTGATAACCTCTGAAGTCCTATTTTAACTGAACTAACTAACAAAAGGGTTTAAATACACGAGGCACTCACCAACACGTCCACACCCAACAGTGGTCTAACTAGAACTGATCATATGAACCTGAAATTAACCATTTAAACCCTCCTATACCGGCGACGCCTTTGTGATTTATTTAGACGATTGAGTGCAGTTTAAGAAGGCTCTGTGGTAGTAAAAGGGGTTAAATGAGATAGTTCGATGCCTGTTAAATACTGGAGGTCCTTTGTAAACTGAATAAAAACGTCTAATAGTAGCCAGGATAAAGTTAAAAGGACGGCACTAGTACTGGATGGGTTAAATGGTTCACTAGTTTCGCAGAGCTTCCCAATAACTAACTTGAGACAACAGGTTCGAAGACACACTCGAAGCACTAAAGGGTTCAATTATAGTTATCTTTAGGACACAAGGGACTGGGGTTCTCCAAGAGGGGTACAGTCCCGACGTTATTCTTGACTTACAGTGTGCTGGCTTGATAATCCAGAAGGGTAGATAGCCTCTGAAGAATGGGGGGGGGGGGGGGAATGGACGTATTTATTTGCTAATTTATATATGTTTTTATAATATTTGTAGTTACCTCCTTAGACCTCCACCAGGCTTAAAAAAAAATAAAAAAAAAATAAACATCCCAAGGCCCTCCTTCAAGATATATCTGTACATTTTTCGTCATAAAATCTGAAAACTAATGGGGTTAAAACATGAGGAAGAAGGGGGTCCAGAAAAACGACCCATCTCCTCTTAAGCTGCATTTTCCCTATTCTCTTTCTCCCGCTTCAAAGGCGCATTTTTGCCTTGGAAGCTGACGAAACAAACGCAAACACGCCACGGTTTTCAGGGAATCCAAGTTGGACTGATTTTGTTTGCTGAAATGTTACGGAGCCGATTGTGTGCGTGTTTGTGTGTGTGTACTGTGATGCCTGTATGTAAATGCAGTCTAGGGGGGGGGGATTTGAGTTACTGATATAGGTGAGAATTTGGGGGCAAAGAAAAGATGATTGCAAAGTGTATATATACCGGTATATATTTGTTTTTCTATGTGATTGAGGGAGGCAAAAGGCAGAACTGTCTATAGCGAGTGCCTCCCCCATAGTTGAAAGAGTGACGGCCAAAATCAAGGGACGTTCGAGCCAAAATGCCTGGACACACGGAGTTTGAAGCAATTTAAGTCATAGGAAGAGGGAAAGACTGATTCTGGGAGAGAGTTCCAGAGCTCAGCTGTTGAGTAGAAGAAAGTTTGAGAGTAACGTTTCACTCTTGGCTTGGAGAGTTGCACAGAGTAGGGGTGGGATTGAGTTGCAAGACGGGTACCACGTTCCCTACTTAAAGGAGGTGGTATACACTGGGAAAGCTCTGAGGAACACTGATTATTATAGTAGCGATAGAATAGCGAGATATATGCAACATTGCGGCGGAGAGAGAGAGATTGCAGAGAGTTGGTGAGTGGACGGGAGTTAATGATACGAAAGGCCTTCCTTTCAACTTTGTCTAGGAGAGCGGTGTGAGAGGAACCTCCCCACACATGTGAACAATACTCAATACAATACAATATATATATATATATATATATATATATATATATATATATATATATATATATATATATATATATATATATATATATATATATATATATATATATATATATATATATATATATATATATGAAATACAAGCCAATAAACACAGAGCTATCAATTGGAAAGGGGATCGAGGAAATGACAGGAGGGAGATCATCTCTTCAGGGGGTCTCGCACTCGAGCTTTTTTATCCTCAATCTTCGAAGTCCACCTTATTCTGGCAACAATCGGGATCTTTTGTAGTGGTATCGGAAACTATACTTGGGATAGAGTAATCAGAGTGACAGTGGCCAATATTTGAAGCGGAACTTATGATTCACAGACGAACTATTTTGGGAAACTGTATGAGCCAGACATAACAATACTGTAAAATAAAATCTGTAAAATTTACAGAGAATATCTGGCAATTAGGCTGCCAAACATTCTCTGTAAAATTTACAGCATTCTGTATAATCATTTACAAAAATACACTGTGGAATTTACAGACTGGATGGTAATTTTTTACAGATATAGGCCTAATCTGTTAATTTTTTACAAAAAACTTGTAAAAATTACAAAATTATTTGTAAAAACATTACAGAATATATCTGCTAAATTTACATTTCAATTGTATAAGGTAACAGTGTTTTTGTCAAAGTTTTTACAGAATCATGTACATTATACAGATGTTTGGCAGCCTAATTGCCAGAAATTGTTCAGTAAATTTTACAGAATCTTGTATTGTTACACTTATATTTTGTCATTCTCGGTAACCTAGTTCTACCAAAGCAAGATGTGTAAGAATGAACACACACACACACACACACACCACACACCGTGTATATATATATATATATATATATATATATATATATACTTTTAAGTAAAATAACGGTATGGGAGGGGTAGCTGAGTGGTCATAAAAATGGACATGTGAAACGGAAAATCCACCATCTACCTATGTAAGCATAGCCTAGGCTATGGTGCAAAACCTAATTAGCGTACAATATGCATTACCGGGACATTTGATGCATACTTTACCAACAGTAATATTTCTTACATAAATACAATATATCTGCAACACACAAAGAAATAACATCATATAATCATAATTGGTAGGCCTATTTATAATGTACCAACATTGTTTATTATGACCTAGCCTTGGCGAGGTTAGGCTAGGCTATACTGAATATAAACCGTTACCCATAACAATCCCACCCCACCCTCAGTTAGGTTAGGCTACGTTAAACACCGTGAGTTGTTTGATACAATATACTGTATATGCTGTATAACGCAACCTTACCTTGTGTCATGCAAAGGATGTAGGCTACAAATATATAACGCAACCTTACCTTGTCATGCAAAGGCTGTAGTCTACAAATATAGCAGAACAAAATCATGATTATGGTAGCCTGTTACGTACGTAAACATTGTCTAAAACCCAGCTAGGCAGCAACCGTGAAAGTATTTGGTTACACATTAGGCTATAGACATGTACAATTTTATACATTGTCATAAACTAACTAACTTGCACTGTCATTCATTCAATAGCCAATTAATGATCAATAGGGTTGCTTACTTTGGCTATACCGGTACCTGTTGGAAAATACACACAAGGTACTGTACGTTACTACGCAAGTTTTAGCCTAGCATTAAAAAATATATATATATATACAAGCTACTGTATATAATCGAGAGTTGCCTCGGCACATGGAAGCATATGAAGGCGATTCATTCACGTCCACACCCTCTCAGGGATTACGTCTGGCAATTAGATAGACTGGGCCTATATAGATATTTAATCATAATAGGCCTATGGTAGATAGATCTTTTAGTTTTCTACCAAACATTGAATCAGCTGATGAAATTAAACTGGGCAAGGGTAGGCCTATATAGCCTAAATAGGTAAGCAAAACTTTTCGAGAAACACATAAACATACGGTAGCTATTTGTTGTACTAGGCTACTTTTGTTAAAGCTAGACGTGTTTACTCAGTTTAAGAAAGAGCTCTCGTATTCCCGGCATTAGTCTATATCTTATTACAAATGTAAATGTGCATAAAATATTCGCAACTAGGGGTCAACAACTAATAGTTTCTTACCAGTTACGACATCCCACAGCAAGAGATACCGCAAATCACGCTGTTTATTGTCCATGTTACATATTTCCTGGCGATAATACTGAGCATTTCCACAGCCCATCACGGTTATTAAGGTTGTGGTAATAATTGAGGTAAGGAATTGTATGTGTGGAGGTGGAAATTAGCAAAACTATCACATGAAAATACAGCCTGCCTGCCCTCCCACAAATTAGGCCTACTCTGCCGCTCTGCGCAAGGCAGTTTTCCCGCCTAAAAGTCATGTGACTCTCAGCTCGTATAAATATCGCCACACATAATAGTTTATTGATACAACAACACCTACATTTTGTCAAAATTAATTCCAATGATTTATATAGAAGAAGTTTCATGAAATATAACCTGAAAAAGATGCTTGAAAAGTTTCATATATAGATGAAGGTAATAGAAGTATCCGGCAATCCTAGTGATAAATTATTGCCTCGTTTTCTAGATACATTGCAAGGGTTTAAATTGAATGTGACCATTATATAAACAAATATTAAGTATTTAGTGAACTTAATATATATCAGTTTATATAGGCTGCTACAGTTCATAAAGAACAATTATGGTATATAGTCAGTATTTCTTGAGGTATTTTACAGTCAATGCCTGTAATATAAAATACAGATTATATTAAACCGTATGTATTTTAAGTTTACTGTGAATTTTCTGTTGATAAATACAGAGACAAACATGTAAAAATACAGATCTTTTTTACAATGTTAAGTTACATGGAGTCACTCGATAATGTTCACCGTCTTGTATAGACTATTGTATTTGTTGTGATATTGTAAGAAAGGGGTACTGCTACTGTAGATATAAGAAGGGGTACTGCTATTGTATATACAGTACCTGGGGGGTAACTATTGTATTTATTGTGATGTCATAAGAGTGGGTACTGCTATATTGTTCAAGGGGGGATAGGAGTTATTGTAATTATCGTGATAATATGACTACATAAGCTTGTAATAGGAGATTATAACTTTCAATGTGAGTATGTGTATGTGTGTGTTTGTCAGTGTTATAGAGAGAGAGAGTCAGTGTGTATGTGTAAGCTTAATACTTGTGTGTATATGTATATGTGAGTTTGTTTGTGCGTGTGTATATATGTGTGTGTGCGTATGTGTAACAGAGAGAAAGAGAATCAGTGTGTAGGTATGTGTAACCTTAATACCTCTACCAACGAATGTATGAAGGTTCTTCTATCAGTGTAGTGTGAGCGGTCCACCAGGCTCCCATAGCTTGCCGGAGCTGTCTCTTTTATTCTAGATTTTCTTTTACCAGAAGGGGACACATATGCAGTATAATTATACACTGCAAATTGTATCATCTCTCTCTCTCTCTCTCTCTCACACACACACACACACACACACACGTTCTATACAATCTCCTTTCAAAGAGAAATGGTTGTGTGTACATTTTCTCGGCGGGACGACTCAAGTGTCCAGTTTACGAGACGACAGGCAATTCCTTCACCCGTACCATAGGGAGAGGGGTCTTGTGTTGGGTGATCTTTCTGGCTCTCTCTCTCTCTCTCTTTCTCTCCCCAGGCAATTCCTTCACCCGGTACCATAGGGAGGGGGTCTTGGTGTTGGCAAGGTAGAGGTGTTGGGTGATATCTCTCTGTCTCTCTCTCTCTCTCACACTCTCACAGCTCCTCTCTCCCTCTCTTGTTAGTTAGTTAAAGTAGGACCTCAGAGGCTATCAACCCTATTGGATTATTAACCCGTTCAGTACCAGCTACGTGTATTATATTTTATTCTACCTATATGTATACGATAGGCAGCTTGGGAAGGATCTGTGGAAATTAAAAGGGTGGCTTGAGATAGTTTGAAGCCTTATTATTGCTAGTGGTCCTTCCTAAGCTGATTAAAATCGTCTAATAGTTGCCAGAATAGGATGAAAAGGACGTACCTGGTTCTGAATGGGTTAAGCCAGCACACTTATAAGTCATGAATAACGTCAGGACTGGGGCCTCTTTTTTTTTATCAAAGTAAATCGAATAATGTAGGTAGTCGCATATAAGGAAACTAGTAAAGTAACAATTGTATATATATATATATATATATATATATATATATATATATATATATATATATATATATATATATATATATATATATATATGTGTGTGTGTGTATACTGCATACTTAATTATATTATAGAAGTAATAAATGTACACATTAGCAGTGGATTTGGTGATAATAATGATGGTGGAAATTGTTCTGTTAAAAATTATATTAATAGATATATCGTAAGAGTGATGACAATTATATATATATATATATATAATGTGTGTGTGGGGTATGTGTATATGTAAAAATCAGTATTGAATCATAAAGGAGCAATGATTCAATAAGAGTAACAGTGGGAGGATGAAGGAGGCGTGAGGGGGATATCCTAGTGATAGATGAGGGACTCAAAGGTTAGGCTCTTTTGGCAGCAGAGGTCTTACTTATATATGGCTATCACTGCTCAATTTGCTTCAGTTATACCCCCTTCTGTACCAGCGACGTCGTTTTAATTTAATTTTAGCTATATTTAGATGATTTTGTGCAGTTTAAGAAGGATTTGTGATAGTAAAAAAGAGATAGTTCGAAGCCTGTTAATTGCTTTAAACTTATTTAATTCGTCATGTATAAAGGATACTTTAATACATATATCAAATCCACATCCAATTATTTTTATTCAATACTGTATGGCTTATATGAGGCTAAAGCCCCATACATATTTCCCTAACATACCGCAATTTCTCTTTTCATATTGATGGGGCGAACGTCTTTAACCCCTTCTGTATCGACGACGTCCATTAAAGTTTATTCTGGCCACTTCTAGACGATGTTATTCAGTTGAGAAAGGGCTTCCAGCAATTAACAGGCTTCGAACTGTCACTTAACCCTTCAAATTTCTTCAGATCCTTCTTAAACTGCAGAAAATCGTCAAAATATACCAAGGATGATATTTACAAAGACGTCGCCGGTACAGAAGGGGTTAAATCTTAGTTTGGGGGGTTCCTGAAGAAAATACTCCCTCAATGACACTTTTCCCACCCCTAATATATCACCGTGTAAAATGGTGGGTGTCAGGGGAGGCTTGGGAGAGACGGGATGGGGAGGGGTTTGATTGATGAGTGGTAGGGCTGGAAGGTTACAGAAATATATAGTTAAAATAGGACTTCAGAAGCTATCAACCCTATTGGATTATTAAGCCAGCACACTGTAAGTCAAGAATAACGTCAGGACTGGAGCCTCTGCGAGAACCCCAGTCCCTTGAACCGTTTGAGAAAGATTTACATTGGTATTCCTAACATATTATTTCCCTTCGCAGCGACGTTAGTGGACGAAATAACTTGGAAAATGACGTTACCTTTAGAAATAGACATGCTAATTCGTCTAATTTCTGTAAACAACGCTCGTTCCCACAATATTCGTTCGGTTTCAGGTGCTGGGAAGGGAAAGAATGTGAGTTTATATTCTGTAACACATTTAGTACCGGTGACATTCTTTCCATTATGTTCTGGTGATTATTAGATGATTTTATTCAGCATAGGAAGGACGTCTAAGCACTAACAGGCTACAGGTTATCTCAATTAATCCTTTTAGCTTTCCCTCCTCCTATGACTTAATTTGTTTCAAACTCCGTGTGTCCAGGCATTTTGGCACGAGCGTTCCTTGATTTTGGCCCGGTCACTTTTTCAACTATGGGGGAGGCACTCGCTACAGGCAGTTCTGCCTTTTGTCTCCCTCACTCACATAGACAATATATATATATATATATATATATATATATATATATATATATATATATATATATATATATATATATTCCTCCTAAGGTTCACAAAATCCTTCTAAATGTAATTGAAATCAAATAAAAAAGGGGTCGCCGCTAGAGAATGGGTTTATATCAAAACTGTTCTTCATAATCGGCTGGTAACTGTTCTATGTTCTTCCAAGTCCCATAACTTATTTATCAGTTGACTTGCTAACCTCGTCTGTCTATCTATCTATCTATCTATCTATATACTCAGGCCCAATCCCCACTTTTCCTTTTTGTTATGTTTTTATTTTTTTGGGGGGAGGGTGGAGTGGCCAACTCAAGACAGAGCCCGAATAGAGCCAACACAACAGAAAACAATGAACACACAAAAACAACATACTAATTCACACACATCTATGTCATCCAGGAGAAGACCCATGAACAAATATTGCACAGATATATTGTCGCCATTATTCACCGCAGTGAGAAGTGTTAAAGAAATACCTTCCACGAAACAGAATTTCCCTGCCCGGCCAAAATATTGACACAAGATTTGATTTTCCGATGAAAGATTGGACGAGGCGGCGAGTGGGGGTGAAAACACTTAAAGCCAGTGCCACACGATATATTTTACCGGCAATATCTACAAGCAGTTATATTTTTGGCAGCTTCTGGATTAAACTGTTATTGTATTTTTGTCAAAACAAATGGGCATTTTGTCTGGAACGTCCCTTGATTTTGGCCCTGTCAACCTTTCAACTCTGAGGGAGGCACTCGATACAGGCAGTTATGCCCTTTGTCTCCCTCACTCACATGAAAAAAAAAAAAAATCAGCATTCCCAGTTATGTCCTGGTTTGAGTATTTCTGGCGGCAAGCTTACGACATCGGGTTTAGGATACGATAGTCTTAAGAAGATTTTAACTCTATAAGAAGTTTTGTTTATCTCGACCCAATGTTCCAAGTTATAATGGATGGCTTGGTGTAAATCAACGTCCAACCTAACGAGAAAAATATAGTGTAGAAATATTTTGTTTTATTTATTCTTGGCTGCTGTGTGTGTGTGTGTGTGTGTGTGTGTGTGTGTGTGTGTGTGAGAGAGAGAGAGAGAGAGAGTGTGAGAGTGAGAGTTAGTGAGAGAAAAATATATATATTGTGTAGAGATATTGTTTTATCTAGTCTTGGCTGCTGTCTCGGGTAGATAGGTGGACTGTGTTGTGTTGTGTGTGTGTGTGTGTGTGTGTGTGCGTGCGCGAGACACAGAGAGAGAGAGAGAGAGAGAGAGAGAGAGAGAGAGAGAGAGAGAGAGAGAGAGAGAGAGATAAAAACATTGTGTAGAAATATTGTGTTTTAATTAGTCTTGGCTGCTGTCTCGGGTAGATAAGTCGTAGATAAGTGGACTGTGTCTGTGAGAGAGAGAGAGAGAGAGAGAGAGAGAGAGAGAGAGAGAGAGAGAGAGAGAGAGAGAGAGAGAGAGAGAGAGAGAGAGAGAGAGAGAGAGAGAGAGAGAGAGAGAGAGAGAGAGAGAGAGAGAGAGAGAGAGAGAGAGACGTGTGTGTGTGACCTGTGAGAGAGTGTGTGTGTGTGTGTGACCTGTGAGAGTGTGTGTGTGTAAATTATCTGTGTGTGTGCTTACTTGTGGGGTGTGTGTTGATGGGTTTTGTGGGTTTTGTGTGTGACCTGTGTGTGTGTGTGTGCGTATGAAAGAGAGAGAGAGAGACGCATGTGTGTGTGTATTTGTTTGTAGGGTGTGTGGTGTGTCGATGAGTTTTGCTGTGGTTATGTGTGTGTGTGTGTGTGTGTGTGTGTGTGTGTGTGTGTGTGTGTGTGTGTGTGTGTGTGTATTTGCTTGTGGCGTGTACGTCGATGGGTGTTGTGGACTTTATACAAAGACAAAATCAAGAACGAAAGAGTGTACATGAGCAAATACAATAGATACATTAACAAAGGGGAAATAGGCAAGAGGGAGAAATAAAGAACGATGTAGCAGGCAAAAGAACGGACACGAAAAGAAAGGCGGCTTGATTAAACACCGGAACGTAATGTAGGTATCACACGAGCGCTTTTCCCCTCAACACTGGTCTGGCAGCTTATGAGGTCAACATTTTATATATTTAGATATTTTGGTTACCTTAATTCATCTACCAATAGTCTAGTTTCCGATACCAGTGCAAAATATTCCAGAAATGTTGCCAGAAATGTTTTGACCATCGAATGTTGACTATAAAAACTCGATACCGGCTTTAAGTAGGTAAATCACAGCTTGGGTCCTCATCTAATTACCGGAATACGATACAGGAGAGACAACCACAAGGCCCCTGCAATCCTGGTAGGTGTGTGTGTATGTGTGTGTTTGCAAGAGAGAGAGAGAGAGAGGGGGGGGGGGATAATGTCATGTAGTAAGTGCACATGGATTGTGTTATGAAATTATATTCCAATATTTGACTTAATTTGCTTATACCCAAAAAGGCTAAGTATGGGTGTGTAATATGATAATTGTGTGTGTGTGTGTGTGTGTGTTGGAGAGGGTGAGGAGGAGCTATGTCGTGGTGGATTGTGTTGTGTGTGTGAGAGAGAGAGAGAGAGAGAGATAGGTAGGGTAATGTCGTGCAGTAAGTGGTGGATTGTGTTGAAAAATTATGTTCCAATATTCGACTTAATGTCCTTATCCCCCAAAAGGCTATAGGCACAGAAGAAGTGAACATATATTTGCAGAGGGTATTACTAAAGTGATGCCCCTATAATATAAGCATACGAGAGGGCCCGGGGAACTATCTATATATATATCTATTTGTCTATCTATCTTTCTATATATCTATCTAATCACTCAGTTTTGATACTAAGAAGTCTTATCATTTGTAAGGCATGTTTCCATCAGATTTTTCTTTCCAGCAATCATAGCTATTTACTCTTTGTATTAAATCGATCGAGTATATAAGCGAGAAAAGAAACAGCTCTCCCCCCACCCACTTTAATTCCCCTCGTTCCTTCCCTCATCTAGCCACTCCTTTGATTACCAATAGGTTTCCAATACCGGTGGTCTCGTCTCTGATATAACCACTGCGTTGGGCTTGATCGTTAGTTTTAGGGGGGGATTCCGGGGAGCTGATGGGGTCTTGGGGGGTTTGGCGTCGTGGGGAGCTCCAAGGGGTCCTAAAGAGAGTGGGGAGTGGTTGGGGGTATGGTTGGGCCCTGCTAGGGAGGTCGATGGGGTCCTGGTCGGGGGGGGGGGGGGGGTGTGGGAGGTTGGTTGGGGTTATGGTGGGATCCTCACCCCCACCCCCACCCCACCTACCCCCCGTAGGTGGGGTGGGGGTAAGGGTAGGGGGTTGGTTTAATGTATGGCTGGTTGGGGTATGTTGTGGTCCTGATAGAGGGGTACGGTGGGGTCCTTGCACGGGGGAGGGGGTCGTTAGGGGGATGGTTAGTGCTCTGTGGGGGTCTCCAGCGGCTGAATAGGGGGCATTAGTCTCAGGCTCAGAGGGAGACCAGTTATCTTCTGCAACTGAAGGGGGTAGTGGTTATTCTGTTGGTCTATTTATTTATTTATTCATTTTTTCAGCTTCCTCCCTAGTGTTTTTTTTTTTTATTATTATTATTATTATTATTATTGTTTGCTTGTTTTTCTTTTCTTTATTTATTTATTTGTTTATTTATATATATATTTACTTTGTAATTACAGCATCTAAATAGCGTCCACAAAAATCACAGTCCGATCTTTCCTAAGACAGTATCTCTAATCAGAAATGGGTTGGATATAACACACTGGATTCCCGAACATGAGAAGAGAGGGTGAGAGGGAGGGCGATGAAGGGGTCAGAACTGGGTTGAAAATAACACACTGAATTCCCGAACATGAGAATAGGGAGTTGGTGGGGTGGGTGGCAGGGGGGTGGTGATAGGGGAGGGGTGGAAGGGTAGCATGGAGAGGGGCTTAGGGGGGTTTAGGGGATTGGTAATGTCACTAGTTGGGGGGGGGTGGGGGGGGGGCGGGGAGGGTAATGCTTTCCAGGGATCGACATAACCTTGCTTTCCAGGTGAATAGGTAAGTTCACAGACGGGATTTTGTGTTCCAAGGATTCAGATTTGTTTATGTGTATAAGCACAAATTCACCCTTTGAAGATTGTGATGCACATGTCTCTCTCTCTCTCTCTCACACACTCTTATCTGTTTGTTCCTTCTTCTCCTTCTTCTTGTTGTTGGAGTGTCTGTCCTATTGAGTCTTAACAACATCTCGTCTTGTTACGCGATCCTTCAGGGCGGGCTTCAGACGGAATCCAGTGCGCAATTCAGAATAATTTTGCTGTAGAGTTGGAAATAATGCTAACTGGTACAGTATATAACGTATCTAAAACATATTATGTTGTACAGTCGGCCTAATAAGTCATGTCACAGCTGTCATTACGTTTGGCTTGCTCTGTGCTGTATTCATGGCTGTCAGATGTTGAATAGGGTGAGTAAGTGTAGGAGCATGTTGGTATATCTCACTCAAAAAGAAGAAATAATGTGTAAATATTGCTGATAGCAACTATTGATCAAAACATAATTGGTGCCGAGACATCGCTAATTAGGCCGACTGTACAGTCGGCCTAATAAGTGATATCTCGACACCAAGTATGTTTTGATCAATACTTGGTATCAGTAATATATAAAACTTGATTTATTAGTTTCGAGTGAAATATATAAACATGATCCTACACTTATCCACCCTATTCAACATCTGACCGACATTAATACAGGCCAGAGCGAGCCAAACGTAATGACAGCTGAGACATGACTTATTAGCGTTTCCGTACACTTACACTTTGTCTTACACTTTGTAGTATTCCGTCCGTTATCGACACAGTTGAGCTGGGGCTCCACTGCGACCAGGCAGCTCCCTTTCTTCCACTCTCTATTCCAGAAGTCGGTTGGAGTTGGCGCTGGGGTATCCTGGTGTTGGTGGCCGGTCCGGTATTTTGGCCAGTGTGTTTCTTGAAGGTGTCTGGTCATGTTCCTGAGAGGGGCTGGTATACAGTTGAACAGTCTGGTTCCATTGTATGCAAAGCTGTGATGGATCAGGGATTTGATTTTTTGCGTTGATCCCGGCGTAGTCCTCACATAGCACAGCTTCCCTCGCCTTTGGTGTTGAGTCTCTTGGATGTTTGGATTTGGTACCTTTTTTTCCAAAATCTTCCAGACGTAGATGATGATGTATCTCTCCCTACGTCTTTGAAGTGAGTACAGCTGCAGCTCCTTGAGTCTCTCCCAGTAGTTAAAGTGTTGAAACCCATGGATTTTACTGGTGAATGTCCTCTGGGTGGCTTCAATTTCTGTTATTTCTCCTACTTTTTGGGGAGACCAGAGCTGAGAGCAGTACTAAAGTCGTGGTAGGACCAGTGACTTCCACAGTGTTAACATACACCTCTCATTTCTTGTGTGGAAGGTTCTCAGGATCCAGCCTGCTATTTGTTTTGCTGTTGTTGTGGCTTTGGAAATATGCTGGGAAAAAGTGGCGTCACTGCTCATATTTACTCCCAAGTCCTTCACTGTGTCCTTGGCAGTAATTTCTTGCTGTCCACTTCTGTAGTTGGTGGCGTTTTGTAGTTTATTCAGCTTAAAAAGGGCCTCCAGTAATGAACAGACTTCGAACTATCTCGCTTAACCCTTTCTACTACCACAGATCCTTCTTAAACTTCACAAAATCGTCTAAATATAGCTAGATTAGACGATTTTATTCAGCTTAAAGAGAGCCTCCAGCAATTAACAGGCTTCGAACTATCTCACTGAACCCTTTTTACTACTACCACAGATCCTTCTTAAACTTCACAAAATCGTCTAAATATAGCTAGATTAGACGATTTTATTCAGCTTAAAAAGGGCCTCCAGCAATTAACAGGCTTCGAACTATCTCACTAAACCCTTTTTACTACTACCACAGATCCTTCTTAAACTTCACAAAATCGTCTAAATATAGCTACATAAGACGACTTTATTCAGCTTAAAAAGGGCCTCCAGTAATGAACAGACTTCGAACTATCTCGCTTAACCCTTTCTACTACCACAGATCCTTCTTAAACTGCACAAAATCGTGTAAATATAGCTAGATTAGACGATTTTATTCAGCTTAAAAAGGGCCTCCAGTAATGAACAGACTTCGAACTATCTCGCTTAACCCTTTCTACTACCACAGATCCTTCTTAAACTGCACAAAATCGTCTAAATATAGCTAGATTAGACGATTTTATTCAGCTTAAAAAGGGCCTCCAGCAATGAACAGACTTTCAAACTGTCTCACTTAACCCTTCTTACTACTACAGATCCTTCTTAGGCTGCATAAAATCGTCTAAATGTAGCTAGATTTGACGATTTTATTCAGTTTACAAAGGCCCTCCAGCAATTAACAGATTTCGAACTATCTCACTTAACCCGTTTGACCACATGGAACACATAAAATCGTACATATAATACAGTAAACACAAGCAAGGGTAGAAAAGCTGTCAACTGCCTATCTTAAATGTGTGATAAGTAAAGCTAGTATCACGTGAGAGATTTTATAGTCAACATTCGATGGTCAATATTTTTTTGGCAACATTTCTGGATTATTTTACACTGGTATCGGAAACTAGGCTGATGATGGATGAATTTAGGTAGCATAAATATTGTAAATGTTGACCTCATAAGCTGCCAGACCAGTGTTGAGGATAAATGTTGAGGGAAAAAGCGCTCGTGTGATACCGGCTTTAGTGTGGTGACTTAGTGAAATGGCTGGTGTTAACGAGAGTGCTACCTCTTCCCATATTCTCCAGCTTTGTCTTGCCTTGCAAGAAAGGATGGAGATGTGGAGAGAGAGAGGTTCAGTTTCTCAGAAACGAAAACCTTGCCTTGAAGTTAACTCGGCAAGAGTTGTGTTATCGGGCGTATCACCTACCTCTGACCGGGTATATCCTAGTGTTTACTAGCCTATACCCCTTTGAAAGGACATTAGCCTAACCTAACAACCTGGTATCCTAGTATTATGGGTGGGGGTTGCCGCCCCCACACCCCCGCTGTTTGACATCAACATACGTGCTTACACGACGTACGCCCTGTAACACAACTCATTCCGTTAACTCTGCGGGTGCCCAACCCCGATAGGGGTTGAAATAAGGGAGCGATCTCTGCCATACCCATAGCTTACTCTGACTGCTCCTTTTACTTATATATTTTCTAGATCTCAAGTGGATTGACCTCCCAATCTACCAAGATTGGAAGCCAAAGCGTCACATTTTTCCTTTGCCCCTCAACTGTCTCTTCATAGTTGCTGAGGGGCACAGGGCCCTGGGTAGGGCTTTGGTTTCCCGGGTGTTTCCGCACCCTCCTCAGCTCCCCGCCATGGAGTGGCTTCGGTCACCCAGGCTTTATTGTGGTCGGCAGGGAGGGTTCTGTGAGGGCGCTCGGTTATGGCTTGGCCTTGTTCGGGGCCTTGGGGCTGTTCGGCCAGGCAGCTTGGGGAACAGCAGCAACAACAACAACTCTGGCGGAGAAGAAGAGCTATGCTAGTGCGGTTGGAGATGGTGGAGCTCCCTGGAGGATAGTGGCTACGAGAGGCACTAAGTGTAAGCCAAGAAGAGACACGCTAGAACTTAAAAAAAAGTTCGATGCCTTGGCTGAAGAGGGTGATGGAGGAAGGGATAGTGTGTCGGTAATTACAGTATAGGGAATAGGCTCGCACCCTTATTTTTTATGTTTTTTTCCTCCAGATTTTGAGAAATGAGTGTTTTCATGGTCTTAGTTATAATTCCAATGTGGGATAGACGATGGGCTGAGGGTGGGCTTTGCCCCCCCTCACCCCCCTATGAATTATTGAAATCGTCATCTATGTCATCTAATATATCTGATCCTATGCCAATTAACTGTGGGGTCCCGCAGGGAAGCATCCTTGGTCCCTTACTCTTTCTCTGTATGTGAACGACATGGAACTGAGCGTCTCATGTAAATTATTACTGTATGCAGACGACAGCGTGCTTCTGGTTTCAGGAAAAGACCCAATAAGTATTGCCGCTTCACTTTCCAAAGAACTAGAATCATATAGTGAATGGCTAGTGGACAATAAGACTATCTCTTCACCTGGGCAAGACGGAAGCCATCTTATGTGGAACAAAACGCAAACTGAAAGACATTGTGGGCTTCTCGGTCAACTGTAATGATATTCCTATAACAACAGTGTCACAAGTTAAATATCTCGGACTAAAACTGGACGCGAATTTGTCAGGTGAAACAATTTTGGAATCTATCCTGAGTAAGTGTAGAGCACGTATAAAATACCTGTATAGACAGGTGGGATGCTTGCCCGCGGCGACCAAAAAGACCCTCTGCCAAGCGCTTGTTCAATGTCATTTTGACTATTCTGTGTCATCCTGGTACTCTGCATCATCTAAATCAGCACAGCACAAACTTCAGGTCACTCAAAATAAAATGGTTAGGTTCATGCTGAACCTAGGACCCAGATCACATGTTGGCCAGGAACAACTTCAGTCACTAGGTATGCTCAATGTCTCTGACAGGGCCAAACAAATCAGGCTCACTAATGCCTTCAAAATTTTCTAGGACAGAGCTCCAGAGTATCTAAAGAATGATTTTGTTAAAGCAAATGAGAGGAGTGGACATAATACGAGAAACAGGATGTTTAATTTTAAGGTCCCGAGAATCCAAGGACAGGGTAAGCAAACATTCTTCTTCACTGCCATCAAAGACTGGAACGACCTACCCCAGTCAGTCCGTGAAAAGAGAACACTGTATTCCTTCAGACGTAGCCTGAAGGAACACCTGAACCGGACAGCTGCGAGAAGGGAGCACCAAACTTTTGTCTACTACTAAATGCGACATAAGAGATAGACAAACCAAACTGAAATGATTACTGATTACGGATTACTGATATTTACTATAGGATGTAAGGTATCTTAAAATAACCCCCTAGAAATACTTTCTCTAAAGTATCTATTTCTTTATCCTCCCCATTTTCCCCAGCTAACTAATCCCACAAGGACCCCAATGGAAATACGCCTAACGGCCTTATTGGGCTATCCTTAGTTGGAATTATGCAAGGCTGGTACATGTCATATTTGTAACATACTATGTGGTACCAACTCTGTAAATTGCTAACTGAATAAATATTATTATTATTATTATTGTTGCCAGCAGGGGGTAAATATCGATTATACTGCATAAAGAAGGCGTTTGTAAACAGTGAGGATGTCCGAAAGAGCTCGGAGATTGATTAGAATGGGCGTTTTTTTCTATTAATACCGGGTTTTATAAATGTGATCAAAATTATTCTCCCACAGTGGATTATACATGAGTAAAGTTTCCCAAGGTGGGAAAAGCAGGAGGAAAGAAGGTAAGTCTCCCCACAGAGAACTTACTGCGTCTGGTCCCCCACCAGCACCCAGCGACGTGTGTTCTATTTTATTCTAGCTATATTTAGACAACATTAAGCAGCTTGGGAAGGATCTGGGTAATATCCTGTGTAGCGGGTGACTGTTTTTCAGATGCCTACTTTAACCTAACCTAACCAAACCAAACCAAACCAAACCAAACCTAACCTAGTATATTAGTGTACTATTTATGAATGTCTATCTATCTACTGTATATGCTCAGGCCCAATCCCCATTTTGGGGGTAGCCGACTCAAGACAGAGCAAGAACAGGGAAAACACAAAAACAACATAAAAACAACGAATAAACACAGATAAAAAGCACAAACTCACACACATCCAGGTCACCCAGGAGAAGACCCAGAGACCAGGGTCACCAAGGTCGCTCCAGCACTCCCCCGGCCCCCGACCACCCGGAGAGGTTCCGATCTCGGCAGGCAGACATGCAGCGGAGCCAAAGCCACAAGCCCTCCCACCACACTTCCAGGCGCACCCTTCATATTAATCGTCTCCCCGGGCCAGGCGCCTGATGGACTATTATCTAGTCCAACTTGCGCCCGACCCCTTACTCCAAATGACCACGTGTTCACTCAACTATTCACAAGCATTCTCCATTCACTCCTGTCCACCACCACTTCCCCTGCCTGATCTATAGTCATTCCTCTATCATCCAAAGCTTTTCTTACACAGTCTCTCCATCTCAAAGGGGGTCTTCCTGCCCTTCTCTCTCCCCTTGTACCTGACTGACATATTCTCTTTGTAAGCCTTTCATCTCCCATTCGTTCAACATGACCATACCAGCTCAGCACCCTTCTGTCCACTCTGGCTGACAAATGTTTCTGCTGCCCTACTCTCCTACGTATCTCTTCATTCCTCAATCTGTCTCTTAAGAGTAACTCCACACATACTCCTCAAGCAGCTCCTCTCCATCACATCGAGCCCTCTTTTCTCCTTTTTCTTCAGAGCCCATGTCTCAGCCCCATACATTACCGTTGGCACAACAATTCCTTGATACAGTGCACTTTTTACTTTCACTCCGAGATTTCTCGTCTTCCACATACTTCCCATTGCTCCGAAAACCTTCCTTCCTTCACACATTCTCTGTTTTACCTCCATTTCCATACCTCCACTCCTACTTATCGTTCCTCCTAGATATTTAAAACACTCTACTTGTTCCAATATTTACCCATCCAGCCTCACATCTAGATTCACCATATGCTCTTCCCTATTACACACCATTACTTTACTTTTATTGATGTTCACCTTCAGTTTCCTCCTTCCACAAACCACACCAAACTCTTTGACTACCCGCTGCAGTTTCTCATCAGAATCCGCCACCAATGCTGTGTCATCAGCGAACAGCAACTGATTCAACTCCCAATCTCTACCATTCTTTCCTACTAAACCCAATCCTCTTCCCATAGTTCTCCTTTTCACCTCCCTCACCACACCATCCATAAACATATTAAACAGCCATGGTGACATTACACAACCCTGTCGCAAACCTACCTTTACCTCAAACCATTCACTCAACTCACCATTTCCTACTCTCACACATGCTCTGCTCCCTTCATAAAAACTCTTAACTGCTTCAAACAAATTTCCTCCTATTTCATAAATCCTTAACACCTTCCACATTGCTTCACGGTCCACACGATCATACGCTTTTTCCAAGTCCATAAAAGCCCAAAATATCTCCTTATGCTTCTCTAAATACTTCTCGCATAACTGTCTTACTGCAAACATCTGATCCACGCACCCTCTTCCCCTCCTAAAACCGCACTGTTCTTCTCCTATTGCAACTTCCGTACACTTTATTATCCTCTCTATCAACACCCTGCCATACAGCTTTCCAACCACTGACAATAAACTAATACCTCTATAACTTGAACACTCCTGCCGATCTCCCTTCCCCTTGTACAACGGCACAATACATGCACTCTTCCAGTCTATTGGTACCATTGACACAGCAAAGCACACATTGAAAAGTCTCACCAACCAATCTATTATCACATCTCCACCCTTCTTTATACACTCCACAGCAATACCATCCAAACCTTCTGCTTTTCCCACTCTCATTTGTTTCACTGCTTCTTTCACCTCATTTTCCTCAATCCTTTCATTCATTCCCTTCCACCTGGGTGGCCTGGGAAACCTATCTCCATCCACCTCTGCTTCAATCACTGCTTCTCTTCCATCTCTTGTATTTAACAAAGATTCAAAATACTCGGCATATCTTTTCCTCACTTCAACTGGTTCCACTAGTAATTCTCCATTTGCATCTTTCACTGACTCTTCCCTCTTTTGTCCTCCTTTCCTTACTTTATTTACCTCCTTCCAGAACATCTTCTTTCGTTCTTCAAAATTCTCACTCAACCTTTGACCCCACCTTTCATTTGCATCTTTTTTCGCTTCTCTAATTTTCCGTTTTGCCTCTCTCCTTGTACCTCTCCCATACCTCAACACTACCATCCTGTAAAACCCTCTCAAAACACTGTCTTCTCCTCAACTACCTTTCTCACAGTATCATTCCACCACACGCTTCCCTTCCTGATACCTCTGCCTCCTACTTTCCTTTTGCCGCATACTACCTCTGCACTTGCTTTCACTCCTTCCTTAAACTGTTGCCATTCAACCTCTACTTCTCTCTCTTCCATCCACTTTTCATTTAGTCTTTCCTTGTACTCCCTCTCTTTTGCACTCTTCTCTAACTCACTAACTTTTATTACCTCTCTTACTTCACGCTTGTCTCTTATTCTCCTGTACTCTTAACTCTTAGCTTTCCCTCCACCAGGTAATGATCTGACATACCCTCCGCCTCACCTCTCATCACATTCACATCCAGCAGTCTACACAATCTTTCCCTTGTCACCAGCACATAATCCATCAATGCCCTCTCTACAATCTCTCCCCTCACAAGTCAATGCCAAGTTTATGAATGTAAAATGTAAAAATATAGTTACATTACCAAATTATTGAGATATACACGGTAGCCCGCTACACATGATTATACCAGGATCTGTGGTAGTTAAAAGGGTGGGTTGAGATAGTTTGAAACCTTATCATTGCTAGAGGTCCTTCCCAAACTGAAAATAATCGTCTAATAGTTGCCAGAATATGATGAAAAGGACATCCCTGGTACTCAATGGGTTAAGCGTTACTTCCACATAGCAATTTTGATTAGTTCCTTTGCTTTTATCTTGTGTCGTCCCAGTTTTGGTTTGTTTATTTTGCAAGTTTTACATTACAATAAAATAAAATAAAGTAACACCCCGTTCTTAACATTAATCATCAATCCCCAATGCACTTGAATAAACTAATGAAAGCATATGGTCCTCCCGGGATTTAAACTCGGGACAGCATCTTAAAGAACCAAGGGAACTCTTCCGCCGCAACACAACCTAACGTCAACGAACCAGACGACGACGACGACGATTTACTGGAATATTAACCCTCTCTCTCCCCCGCCCCCCACTCACCTGTTTGCGAGGCCTTTACTACATCATCAATAAAGCCGGTATCACACGAGAGCTTTTATAGTCAACATTCGATAATCAACATTTTTCTGGCAACATTTCTGGAATATTTTGCACTGGTATCAGAAACTAGACTGATGATAGATGAATTTAGGTAGCCGAAATAATTTAAATGTTGACCTCATAAGCTGCCAGATCAGTGTTGAGTATAAATGTTGAGGGAAAAAGCGCTCGTGTGATACCTACCGTCTTTAGGTGTCCAATACATAGGTGTAGGTGTCATATTTTTCCACTACGTATCGAGAAATCAGCTACTAAGGCAGTGGTCTTCATTGCGCGGCTCGCGAGCCAGTGGCAGCTCGCAATGACCTGATTGGTGGCTCACAAGAGAGGAGAGAGAGACAGAGAGAGAGAATTCATCAGTAATTAACTGATTTTATTAACACCACATCACAAAAGTGGGTTATGGTGCCTCGTAAGTTAGTGATATTTTATGAGAAAAAGACTGTTTCGGTGTATGCATGAAATGTATGGACCTAAACTCGTATTCCTGCAAATTCAAACGCTGTATTTTCCACATATGTATTTGTTCACCATTTGGTCATATTCCAGGCAGTGAATTATCCAGGCTATAATCAAGAGAGAATGAGCTATTTTTCAACAGCCTACTGAGCTGCAGCCCTCATAAGGCTGGTAGGCAAAATGGAAAAATTTATTAAAAAACGTAAGCACACAAAGCACTTATCCTTGTAATATTTGCCTTATGGCTTATGCAGCTCTCACTCTGAATATGTCCTGAACTTTTGGCTCTCCTGAAAAAATTAGTGAATATTTACCATCAGCTGGAAAAAAATAACTACTGTACAGTACTACTACTACTGCTATTACTTTTAATACTACTATTACCACTACCACTACTACTTCTTCTGAGGCTGAAAATTAACCCTATTTAGGATGATCCCCTTAATATATTGGTAAAAAAACACTGATAATAATTTACAGCTTTTATTAATTTATCCTATTTTCTTTTATTGAATTTGCAGTCTGATCTTTAATCAAAGAACCTGACAAGTGAGACAGCTCTTAACAGGGTTGCCTGGAACGCCGTCGGAAGTACTGTACTGGCGAGTGACTTTTTTACTGACGGCCAACGTCCTTCGCTGGGACAGTAGGTGCTAAGGAGCCTGTAGATTCAACCGCTCAACACAGTCAAGTCAGGAGGTTTTTATTCCAGATGGCGAGTGAGACACAGGCCGTAGCTCGATTGTTAGAGCGTTCGCCTGCTAACCGTGAGGTTGACGGTTCGAGCCTCGGGCCAGCCAGTGAGTTATTGGCAGACATCAGTGCTGTTGGTAAATGGTGCGGTCTAGCAATCTGTGACAACTATTCACGAAGTCCCTGATTCATCAGGGCATCCACCCTAGCCTTGCTATTCAGCAGGGAGTGTATGGTGGTAAAAACTGCATCATCATCATCACACCGAGACAGTTTGAGTGTTACAACCGGGTCGTTCATGGTCTTACCTTCATACACTTACGACGCCTGGTTGTCTCCTCACGGCTCGGTGCAACTCTGACTTCTCTATGCTGCATCGCCACTGTCTCGCTGTCTCATCTCACAATCTAGGACACCTCTCTCTCTCTCATACGCCACCTATTGATAACGGTTGTTGTTGTTCCCCAGGCTGTCTGGCCGAGCAGTCCCAAGCAAGGCCAAGGCCATAAACGAGCACCCCCACAGAAACCTCCCTGCTTACCACCAATAAAGCCCAGGTGACCGAAGCCACTCCAAGGCGGAAAGATGAGGAGGGTGTGGAAACGCCTGGGAAACCAAAGCCCCATCCAAGGCCCTGTGCCCCTCAGCAATTATGTGATTTCTCGAGTAGTTTTATAGCAAACGACTGAAAATCTAAAAACTAATGGGGCTAAACATGAAGAAGAAAGGAATCCAGAAATACAACCCTTAACGTTAAAATTAAAAGCTACTTTGCTACAATTCAAAGGTGCCTACAGTTGTACTACCAAGGTTTCTGAGTCAAGTGTGCAGTTTTAGAACCAATTAACCCCTTCAGCACCATGACGTCTTTTTACCTTTGATTCTGCTGGCTAAAATGAGATGATTTTATGCAGTTTAAGATGGACCTATGTTGCTCAGAGGGTATATTGGGAACGTATAGACCCTTTTGAATCCTAGAAGTCGATTATAAGCTAAAGAAAAACGTCTAATGGTAACCAGAATATGATGAAAATACGTCATGGGGTTAATCTAACCAATCCCCCGTGCATAGATTCTTATGGGCGGTTGTGCAGTTTTAAGCCGGTATCACACAAGAGCTTTTTTAGTCAAAATTTTTCTAGCAACATTTGTGGAATATTTTGCCCTGGTATCGAAAACTAAACTGATGATGGATGAATTAAGGTAGCTGAAATACTTAAAATGCTAACCTCATAAGCTGCCAGACCAGTGTTGAGCATAAATGTTGAGGAAAAAAGTGCTTGTGTGATATATACCGGCTTTAGAACCAATTAAGCAGCTAACCAGTCACCCATGCACAGGTTTCTCATGGTCGGGTGTGCAGTTTTAGAACCATCCCAGGAGACCCGTGGCGAAGCGTCCCGTGGTGTAGACCAGGGTGATGAGGCCGAGGTAACCAAAGCTGCCACGCATACGCTTCTTAGGATCTGAGGAGAGAGAAGAGCAATAATGTCAGTAACAATTAATTCATATTATCATCAACCCACCAATTAACTTGCAAATAAACCTAATGTTAATGTAAAACTTGCAAAATAAAGAAACCGAAACTTGGACGAACACAGTAAAAACACAAAATAACTTCTCAAAATCGCTATGTGAAAACAACGCTTAGGCAAAATAATAATTTATAAATAAAAGAACACAATCCACCACATAAGTTAAAACGTAATTCACTCAACAGTTCATAAATGGCATAAATGGCATAAATGGCAGATTGGGAGCCAAAGCGTCACATTTTTCCTTTGCCCTCAACTTTCCCTTTATAATTGCTGAGGGGCACAGGGCCTTGGGTGGGGCTTTTGTTTCCCGGGCGTTTCCGCACCCTCCTCAGCTCCCCGCCTTTGAGTGGCTTCGGTCACCTGGGTATTATTAGTGGTAAGCTGGGAGGGTTCTGTGGGGTCGCTCGGTTATGGCCTTGGCCTTGCTCGGGACCTTGGGGCTGCTCGGCCAGATAGCCTGAGGAACAGCAACAACAACAACAACAGTTCATAAATAAATTATATACAAAGGCAAGTTTATTCGATATTTGATTAAATATTTGTATGTACAGTACAGTATGTATGTACAGTATGTATTTGTATGTACAGTACAGTATGTATTTACTCAGGTCCTTTCCCCACTTTTCCTTTTTTTTTCTTTTTCTGGGGGTGGCCGACTCAAGACAGAGCCAGAATAGGGACAACACAACAGAAAACAATGAGCACACAAAAACAAAACACAAATTCACACACATCCATATACATGACTATAATAAATCGCTGGTACTCAAAGGGTTAATAATGACAAAGTAACATCTTAAAATCCGAAAACTAATGGGGCTAAACATGAGGAAGAAGGGGGACCAGAAAAACGACCCATCTCCCCTCAAGTACATGGACTATAATAAATCCACTGACCTCCAGTGTAGTATCCAAGAGCGTAGAAGACCCGGCCGGCACAGTAGACGGTACCGGCGATGGCGCTGGTGACAGGACTGTGTAGACCGCCCAGTAGTAGCATGGATAGGAACATGGGGGTACATCTCCAACCTGGTAGGACAACAAAGTAATGTATATTGTAAAACTTGCAAAATAAACAAACCAAAACAGGGACGACACAATATAAAGACATAAAAATATATATACCTGTACCTCCATACCTTACAGACTATTCAAAACAAAGCCCTGAAGATCATTACAGGATGCACAGCTACTGCACCCACAGATCACCTACTCCGCCGCCGACCTCCGAGCTGTCAACACCTCGCAGCTGCTCCCCGATAATGAGTTACCTTGTGTGAAGTTGATAGGAGTGTCTAAGTGTTGTCCCGGAAATTTATATGTGCATTTCAATAAGTAATTAGGTGTTTTAGGAGCAATTCAGATTTAATTGGATATTCCAAGTAATTGAAAATATGGATTAAGTAAAACAGTTCCTGGAGTGAGATGGGATAGTGGGGCGATTGTTGTTTTTAGGCTGGCAGACGACCACCTCGCGATGGCGGGAAGGCGTGAAAGCCTAGCTGGGGATGAGGAGGATTATGAATTTGAAGGCTTTATCACCGAGGACAAGGATGATCAGTTGGCAAGTATGAAAAAAACAATTAATGGGTCTTGTGAGATGGAGGGGAGTGATGGAAAATTGGAGGAAGGAGTTAGGGGCTAAAGTAGAAGTTTTGTCCGATATGTGTGGCGTTACTAGCGGGGTGGATAGGCCTAGGCCAGTAAGTGACAGCCTAGAGGCAGTGATGGCCAGAGTAGACGAGTTAGCGTCGGAAAATGTGGCACTCAAGGCTCAGCTTAAGGAATATGAGGGCCACCTGAGTGAGGAAGTAAAAGGAATTAGTGAGGTAAAAAATGAGTGGACAAGGGTAGAGAGTGCCACGATGGTAGCCCTTGAAGAAATTGTGAAGGAGCAGAAGGAAGAGAGAGAAAAGGAAAAGAAAGAGTTTGAAAAAAATGTAGTGCAAGTTTTAAAGAAGAAAGAGAAGGTAGTGAGAGAGACAATAGATAGAGGTAAGTGTGTAGTAATCTTTGGAGATGTGGAAGAGCACCTGGCAGATATGAAGGTAAGAAAGGAAAGGGATGTTGTGAAAGTCAAGGGGATACTGGATTACTTAGACGAGGGTTATGGATGGGTAAAAGAACTGGAGGAGGTGAGAAGGTTAGGAATATATAAGAAGGGCGAGATGAGACCACTAAGAGTGGAACTAAAGTTTAGATCAACAGCAGAAGCAGTAGCCAATGTGAGCTGGAAATTAAATTCGACAGAGCTGAATCATATAAGGGTAAAAAAGGACCTAAGTGTAGAAGAACGAGAACAGTTAAGGGAACTCCAAGCTAAGGCTGATGAAGAGAATGGAAAGTTGTCTGAAGAGCAAAAGAAGAAATTTTTTGGAGAATAAGGGAAGGGCAAGTAAGGAAGTGGTACATCAGGAGCCACCAAGAACCGAAAGTAAGAGGAGTGATAGGGAAAGAGACAGAGAGACAAGTACGAAGTCAAAGCAAGGAGACGGAGCGAGAGATAATGCAGGGAGCAGGGGACCGGAGAGAGAGCCAGGATGTGGTGGAGAGGGTGGAACAGAGGGAGAGAGAGGGGGGAGGAGAATAGAATTAGTGGGGGAGGTGGAACTGGGTCAGGGAAGGGATGGAGGAGGAGGAGGTGAACCTGGTAGGAGGCAGAGAGGGAAGAGAAACAAGGAGGTGGATTCAAATATACTGTGCTACTACACTAATATAGATGGAATAAACAGTAAAAAGGTAGAGTTAGATAATATATTAAGAAAAGATCAACCACATATAGTCTGTTTGACAGAGACAAAGCTGAACCAGGACTTTGACAGCAACATAGTGTTTAGTGAAGGATATAATATATGGAGAAATGATAGAAAGGGTAAAAGGGGAGGTGGAGTGGCAGTATTAGTTAAGAACCCTATGACAGCAAAGCACGTGGAGTTAAATAATGACAAGGCAGAAATAATGGCAGTTGAACTCAATGATATAGAAGGAAAAAAGCTAGACATAGCAGTAGCTTACATGCCACCAAAGACCAGAGCATGGAGGGAGTTGGAGTTTGAGGAGATGGTAGAGGATATGATTCAGTCGTTGAGAAGATTGCTTTTAAGGAAGAATCGATTGATCTTGGTAGGAGATTTCAACTGTAGTGAGGTTGATTGGGAATCGGGAGATGCAGGGCCAAATCAGAGATTTGGGGAAGTCGGCTAGTGGAGTTGGTTACGGAAAATGTACTTACACAACATGTGAAGGAAAATACAAGAATGAGGGGTAATAACGAACCTTCTAAACTCGATCTGATTTTTACAAAAGATCCTCACGAAATTAGTGATATAAACTATCTATGTCCTGTAGGTAAAAGTGATCACCTATTACTAAAATGGAAGTTGACCTCGAGTAATGCCAATAGATTAGACAATAGCTACATAAATGACAGATTAAATTATAGTAAAGCTGATTATGTATCCTTGAAAAGATATTTAGAGGGAGTAGAATGGGATCTTATTTTGAAGGAACGGGACGTACAAGGTAAATATAGTAGATTTCTCGAAATTTATAGAGTAGGAACCAATATGTTTGTCCCAAGATATAAAACTGGAAATTTTACTAAGCAGAAAGATTGGTTTAATTTGAAATGCAAAAGAGCTTTGGGTAGGCGTGATGCAGCTTGGGCTAGATTAAGAAGAAGGAACACTGAGAGTAATCGGAATAAATATAAACAGGAGAGGAATAGATATGTTAACATAATTAGGCAAGTTAAAATGAACTATGAGAAGAACATAGTAAATAAATGTGAAAGTGACCCTAGATTATTTTATAAATATATAAACAGTAAGTTGAAGGTAAAGAAACAAATTACTAAATTAAGAGTTGATGCTAGGACGTATGAAAATGTATCGGACATGTGTGAGGTAATGAACAACAAATTGGGGTCAGTTTTTACTAGAGAGGAAGGTTTTGACGAACCACAGGCGGGAGTACTGGAGAGTGGTCTTAGTAAGATTGAAATAACTAGAGATGAGCTGTTATCTGCGATGAGAGGACTTGAAGTAAGGAAAGCTATGGGACCGGATGAAGTGTCTGCCTGGGTTTTAAAGGAGTGTGCAGAGCAATTAGTGGAGCCAGTGAGGGACATAATTCAAGCTTCCTTAGATAAAGGACAGGTTCCTGTTGAATGGAAAAGAGCTAATATCATTCCGATATACAAGAATGGAAACCCTGAGGACCCTCTAAACTATAGACCAGTTTCACTTACTAGTATTGTATGCAAGATTTGTGAAAAGCTAATTAGGAAGAGATGGATGAAAATGTTGGAGAGAAAGAAAATAATAACCCCAAAGCAATTTGGATTCAGAGAAGGGACATCTTGTGTTACCAGTTTGCTATGTTATTACAGTAGGGTGATAGATGTACTCCAAGAAAGAGGCGGATGGGTGGACTGCGTCTACTTAGACCTTTCCAAAGCATTCGATAAGGTACCACATAAGAGATTGTTATCTAAGCTTGAGACGCTAGGATGTGTCAGGGGGAGTTTGCTGAAATGGATGGAGAGCTATTTAACAGATAGGGAAATGAGGACCAACATTAGAGGAACTTACTCATCGTGGCGGAAAGTTGAGAGTGGTGTGCCGCAGGGATCTGTGTTGGCACCTCTCATGTTCCTTATGTACGTGAATGACCTGCCGATAGGCATAAACTCTTACATGTCAATGTTTGCAGATGACGTAAAAATTATGAGACAAATAACAAATAAAAGTAGTTGTGAGGAGCTGCAAGGGGATTTAGATAAAATATACGAATGGAGCACCAAGTGGAAAATGAAATTTAATATAAGTAAATGTCATGTGTTAAATATGGGAAGAAGTGTGAATAGACCAAATTGGGAGTACAGGATGGGAGATAATAAAATTAGCAAGGCCGAAAAAGAAAAAGATTTAGGGTTGATTATACAAGATAATTTGTCGCCAGAGAAACATATTAACAAGCTCTTTAGCGGAATGTATGCAATGGCCGGGAATATGAAAGTTGCTCTGAACTACTTGGATGAGACCATGGTAGCGAAAATTATGAAGAGTATGATTAGACCAAGATTGGAGTATGCAGCAGTGGTGTGGTCCCCGCATCTAAAGAAGCATATTCACAAGTTAGAAAGAATCCAGAGAGCAGTCACTAGATTGGTTCCAAGTCTCAGAGAACTGCCATATGAAGGGAGGCTAGACAAATTAAATCTACCGAGTCTAAAAGAGAGGAGAGAGAGGGGAGACATGATAATGATGTACAAATGTACCCGGGGGCTGGAGAGGCTGGATAGGGAGGATATATTAATTATGGATACAGGAATAACTAGAGGCCACAGCTACAAAGTAAAAAGACCTACCTGCAAGAACGATATCAGGAAGTTTAGCTTCCCCTATAGATGTATTGACAAATGGAATGGGCTGGAGGAGGAGGTGGTAGGGGCAAGGAACATCCATATTTTCAAGAAAAAATTGGATAAAAAGTAGACGGAGAGACGGGACAACACGAGCTTAGCTCAACTCCTGTAAACTACAATTAGGTAAATACATCAAGAAACCAAAATCCTCAAAGTCAAAGACCATCTGGACATGAGAGGCACTCAATTCCTGGCAGCAGCCTCCACGAACCAAGACCACCCACTAAACTACATGGCAACACACCCACAGACACCAAGAAATATCAAAACAACACCCAGCACACGGTATCACACACAATTATTGTCCTCTCTCCCTCCCTGCCCACCCCGAACCAACTTCCAGAAGCACATCCATACTCATGTCTCTCACCGATCCATCCACTCACTCACATACAACACGCAACTGCATGCACGACCTCCCGAAATCCATCCTTCCAAATCCTCCCTTCCTCGCGAGGACAGAGTCCACCTGGCCAGGCTGAGATGCGGACACCATCCAGCTCTCCTGAGCTATCAGAAGAGACTGGATGACTCCGTTGTCGACACCTGCCCGGGATGTAACACAGCACCGCATACCATTAAACACATCATAGAAGACTGCATTTCACACAACCACTTACGCCAACAACACAATCTACACTCAATGAGAGCTCTGTGGGAAAGCCCGATCGTGGCCATGGCCTTTCTCAGGGTTGTTCGGCCAGGAAGCTTAGGGAACAACAACAACAACCTTAAAAAAATCACCCCCCCAAGACCCTCATTCAAGATAAATTTGTACATTTTTCAATAGAAAAATGTCTCGGCCAATGGCCGGTTCCTCTTAAAATACATGCCAGGAAAAAATTGACACAAAAATATTAATATTGACAAAGAAATGGGGCGATAGGTCTTAAAATCGCCAAACTAATGGGCGTCATGAATGGAACGTCATGAAAACTAATGTGGCTAAACATGAGGAAGAAGGGGGACCATAAAAACTAATCTCCCCTGGTGACGGGACTGTGTAGACCGCCCAGTAGTAGCATGGATAGGAACGTGGGGTACATCTCAAGCCTGGTCAGACAACACAATACATATCAGAAACAACAAAACAAAACATATAGGCTAATAGAAGGATTTAATTCTACAGTATTGCAACCTAGCCTCAACCTAGTCTTGACCTCCCTACTGCCAATCTAGAGGTTGGGAGATTGGGAGTCAAAGCGTCACATTTTTCCTTTGCCCCTCATCTTTCCCTTCATAATTGCTGAGGGGCACTGGGCCTTGGGTGGGGCTTTGGTTTCCCTGACGTTTCCGCACCCTCCTCAGTTCCCCGCCTGGGAGTGGCTTCGGTCACCTGGGCTTTATTAGTGGTAAGCAGGGAGGGTTCTGTGGGGGTGCTCAGTTATGGCCTTGGCCTTGCTTGGGACCTTGAGGCTGCTTGGCCAGACAGCCTGGGGAACAGCAACAACAACAACAACAGGGACCATCCAAAAAGACTCCCCTTCGGACAAGATAGGGATAAACAAACTCTCCATACTGTACTGTAGCCTATACAGGTTTTTAGGTGTTTGTGTTTCGGTTTCGGCTGGTCCAAGAACGCATCCCCATTTACCCCATTCATTTTAGGGTTTGCTGTAGGCTACGATTTTTCTATTTAAGAATTTTTTTCTTTTCAGGAACGTAACCCAATTGAAATCGAGGGAGACCTATGTAGGATAATATATACCTGTAGTCAGTTTGATTTCAGCTGATGGTATATTGAATCCCTTAGCAACTGATTTTTCGATACTTAATGGCTCTACTATCTCTCTGCATCGTATTATTCATATTTGTTTTCACCAACCCACCAATTAATTTACAAATAAACCTATCTATCTATCTAACCAATTAATTTACAAATAAACCTAACTAATTAAATCAATGAAAATAATGAATACATTTGGTACTCTCCAAAGACTCGAACCTAGGATACTCACACCGAAATTCCGCACACTAACCATTACGCTATCAAAACAGGGCATAGTAAATACTAACGTGTTCTGGTGAGCCCGTTGGTAGCAGTTGAAGAAGTTGTTATCCGGACTGTACATGGTCGGGTACTTGATGCCAAACTCTCGACGCTTACCGCCAACCTGTGAAGAGATGCAGTATTATTATAATGTAAAACTTGCCAAATAACAAACCAAAACTTATACGAACACAGTAAAAAGACAAAACAACTAATCACAATCGCTATGTGGAAACAACGCTTAATTAAGTAAAATAATAATTTATAAATAAAAGAACACAATCCACCACATTATAAATCCACTACATTACTACATGAGCAAATTAATCTGGTTCCCAAGCAAACTTATTATTCATATACTTACTGATTTATTTTATTATAACTACAGTACAGTATATAACAAATTTTATTTGGTGATGGGCTGGTCTATCAGAATGAGAGTTGAGCGTTCTCTGCCATACCCATAGCTTACTCTGTCTGTTCCTTTTACTTATATATTTTCTAGATCTAAAGTGACGGCGTCTTTTCCGTGGATTGACCTCCCTACTGCCAACCCTGGCAGATTGGGAGCCAAAGTGTCACATTTTTCCTTTGCCCCTCAACTTTCCCTTTATAATTGCTGAGGGGCACAGGGCCTTGGGTGGGGCTTTTGTTTCCCGGGTGTTTCTGCACCCTCCTCAGCTCCCCGCCTTTGAGTGGCTTCGGTCACCTGGGCATATTAGTGGCAAGCTGGGAGGGTTCTGTGGGGGCGCTCGGTTATGGCCTTGGCCTTGCTCGGGACCTTGGGGCTGCTCGGCCAGACAGCCTGAGGAACAGCAACAACAACAAATTTTATTTTTAATTTATTGATTGATTGATTTGATTGTACTGTACTGTACTGTAATTGTATCTATGTTAATTGGTATTCTTATACTATTAGATACACATAGCGATTTTGATAATTTAATTTGACTTTATATTGTCCTTGTCCCAATTTTGGTTTGTTTAGTTTGCAAGTTTTACATTTTAATTAGATATAAGATAAACATGCCAACGGATATTTTTGCTAGTACGGTACCACATACACGCACACACATTGGAGAAAGTACAACGAAGAGCAACCAAACTGATCTCAGAACTAAAGGACCCTGAAAGACTAGAAAGACTAGGGAATAGCGGATTTGGCCCCTTCTTAGCTCTCGATTCGTGTATTGTGGTACCACCTCGCGTAATTAATGTTTTTGGTTATTTTCGAGGGGTAACTCGTTTATTAGGGTTTTCGCGAATTGTGGAATCGCGTATTGGGCGACCTGACTGTACTTATATTATTTTATGTGTGTTTTTGTGTTTTAAACATACCTGCGTCTCCTTAGGTCCAGGGGCGTCTCCTTATGGTTTTGTGAAAAAATGGAGATGCATCTCTTATTTATCTTCTATCTCTTAAAGAATAAGAGATACAAAAAAATTGTTGATTTGCTTTAAAAATATATATAGCCTTTTTGCTATTTATCCCCAATTTTCAATCTGTTATAGGTTGACGATAAACAAAAATAGTGCCCATTTTTGCGTCTGCATTGGGCATCGTACCCTATTCATTTAAGTTCCTGATCATCAGGGCACCCACCCTAACCCAGCTCTTGAGCAAGGAGTGCATGGTGCTAAAAAAACGCATTAATTTTGTCACAGCTCAGCATTCAAGTTGGTACAAAATGAATTCTTAATCTACTTACAGTGAACAGAATACACAGTAAATAATATATGTATCAACAACAGCCAAGGACAGTCAGTTATTAGTTTTAGGAAAATAATTCAATATCACAGATTCTTACCTGAATCGTACCAGTACTGTACTGCAGTGAAGGAATGTATAAATTCACTACCAAACTACAGATCTCAAGTGGCGACATCTCTTCCGTGGATTGACCTCTCTACAGCCAATCTGGCTGGCTGACTGGGAGCCAAAGCGTCACATTTTTCCTTTGCACCTCAACTTTCCCTTCATAATTGTTAAGGGACACAGAGCCTTGGGTAGGGCTTCGGTGTCCCGGGCATTTCCGCACCCTCCTCAGCTCCTCGCCTGGGAGCGGCTTCGGTCACCACCACCAATAGGTACAATAGGTAGCACCAACAAACTTGATCCCTGACCTCTCTGTAACTCAAAAGGGCCTAGAGCAAACTGTCAGTAAATATCCAGACCTATTTCCTGGTGGACTCTTCCCGAATGATAGAAACGTCGGCCCGATTGCTTTAATTAATGTTGTGTTATAAGAAGTTAAGGGGTCAAGATTATTGTCAAGTTCGCTGGCACTACCTATATCACCATCATCACTACTAACTACTGTCACCATCATCACTACTATGCTCATCATCATCAGTATGGTCACTATCATCACTCCTACTACCACCTGCCTCTGAGACGTGGCCGGTTAAAGCGGAGGATGTCAATAGAATGGAACGGAATGAGAAGAGAATGGTGAGATGGATGTGTGGGGTTAATCTTAGGGACAGGGTATCGAGCGAGGAATTGAGATGGCGTCTGGGCATTAGGAGTATCAGTGAAGTGATGCGCACGAGCCGACTTGGTTGGTTTGGACATGTGGAGAGAATGGATGATCAGAACTGGGTGAAGAAATGCCGGACTGTGAACTTGGGGGGAGCTGCGCGTAGGGGTGGAGCTAGAATGACGTGGGCTCGGGTAGGGTGGTAGGGTGGAGCTAGAATGACGTGGGCTCGGGTAGGGTGGTAGGGTGGAGCTAGAATGACGTGGGCTCGGGTAGGGTGGTAGGGTGGAGCTAGAATGACGTGGGCTCGGGTAGGGTGGAGCTAGAATGACGTGGGCTCGGGTAGGGTGGAGCTAGAATGACGTGGGCTCGGGTAGGGTGGAGCTAGAATGACGTGGGCTCGGGTAGGGTGGAGCTAGAGCTAGAATGACGTGGGCTCGGGTAGGGTGGAGCTAGAATGACGTGGGCTCGGGTAGGGTGGAGGTAGAATGACGTGGGCTCGGGTAGGGTGGAGCTAGAATGACGTGGGCTCGGGTAGGGTGGAGCTAGAATGACGTGGGCTCGGGTAGGGGTGGAGCTAGAATGACGTGGGCTCGGGTAGGGTGGAGGTAGAATGACGTGGGCTCGGGTAGGGTGGAGCTAGAATGACGTGGGCTCGGGTAGGGTGGAGCTAGAATGACGTGGGCTCGGGTAGGGTGGAGCTAGAATGACGTGGGCTCGGGTACTCCGGTCCGATCTCAAAATAAAGAACTTGACAACACAGGCGGCCCTTGACAGGACCGCCTGAAAAGCTGCCATTTAGGACATGAGACTGTAACCACAGCTTCTGTGGACAAACGGTCTTTAAACTTGTATGTATGTATGTATGTATGTATGTACCACCATCATCACTACTACAGTACAGTACAGTACAGTACAGTACAGTACTACCACCACCGTCATCAATACTACTGTACTGTACTACTACCATCACTTTCCATTTCGTGGGTTAAAGACAGTTTTGTCCACAGAGACTGTGGTTACAGTCTCACGTCCTAAATGGCGGCCCTGTCCAGTTCTTTATTTTGAGATCGGACCGGAGTACCCGAGCCCACATCATTCTAGGTCCACCCCTATGCGCAGCTCACCCCACGTTCACAGTCTGGCATTTCTTCACCCAGTTCTGATCATCCATTCTCTCATGTCCAAACCAACCAAGTCGGCTCGTGCGCATCACTTCACTGACACTCTTAATGTCCAGATGCCTTCTCAATTCCTCACTCCACACATCCATCTCACCATTCTCTTCTCATTCCGTTCCATTCTATTGATATCCTCTGCTTTAACCGGCCACGTCTCAGAGGCAGGTGGTAGTAGGAGTGATGATAGTGACCATACTGATGATGCCCGGACCAGCGTCCGGGATTCATCCATTTCAAGCTGTAGTAAAGATAGTAATAATAATAATGATAATGTTAATAAGGAAGTGAGATTTATGTATAACGAAGATATGAAATTACATACATATTACTGCTTGATATTGATAAGGACATGTAGTGCGTAAGAGATGACATTCGGTGTTCAACAGACTCTCTCACTGCTCGACGACAATATTCTCTCCATTCGTCAATCTCTCCTGTAGTTTCTTCACAATCTGAATAAATACTGTATATACATCAATCAAATATATTACATGAATAAATAAATCAACCCTGAACTGAAGAGTCAGCAATGGATAGATTCTGTAGCTGGTCGAAGGCTATGCATTGTTATTCGGTTATTCTCTCCTTACCTTCAGATTACAACTTCGTCATCAACCTAATACGTACACAAATGAGTGAATACATTGATTCAACCCTTGCCTGTATAATGCTAAGGCAACATTCAGCGTTCATCAGGCTCTCCCTCTACTTGGGGGTCACGCATTGTCAGTAGGCCAATCTCTCTTTCCACTTCTTACCCTCTGACTAAATTGACTAAATGTGTACAGTATATACTCAAGCACATGCCCTATAGCTGGGGATGGCCGAATCGAGACTGAGCCCGAACAAAACAAACATGTAATGTTCCAATTTTTAGGTCCCGGGACCACTGTCACGTTCCCTCGTACCCTGCCCTGTCTCGTCGAGTAAGTGAATTTTACAAGGGGAGGAGGATTCCTAGCCTCCTGCCCCCAGAAGGGAAAGTAGGATAGTAAAAGAGACATACGAACTTGATACATATATAAATTATTCAGATACATAAACAAATAAAAGCCCTTACCTGTAGGGTATTCAGACGGCGTTCAGCGTTGGAAAGATTCTCTCGCTGTTCGGCGGCCACGCACTCTCCGCCAATCAGTCTCTCCTTGTGATCCTTACCCTCCAACTGTAACTTCTTGACAAACTTCTGCAGCTCAGCGTTGGCCTTGTTGCTGTGTTCGAGTGCCACCTCCAACTCGTGGATGTCCGTTTCCATCTTCTTCTGTAAGCGCACGGCCTCCGCTTTGGCCTTGGCTTCGGTTTCCAGCGAGGATTGGAGAGACTCTACCGATCGCTGTTGACATTTGCTGCGGAGAAGAACAGAAGTTATTATTATTATTATTATAATTGTTATTGTTGTTATTATTATTATTATTATTATTATTATTATTATTATTATTCACTTGTATCATATAATGAAAGTATAGGTAGCGCCAACGAACTTGACAAAACTAGACCCCTGACCTCTTCGTAACTCAAAAGGACCTTGAGTAAACCGGCTGTAAATATCCACACCTATTTCCAGGTGGACTCTTCCCAAATGATAGAAATTTCAGCCCGATTGCTTTCATTCATTTTGAGTTGTTAGAAGATAAGGGGTCAAGATTATTGTCAAGTTCGTTGGTGCTACCTATAGTATGCTCACCGTGCATTCTCAAACTCTTCCTCCTTTTCATGGATAAGTTTTTCAATCTCCTGTCGAATTTGGCCTAGCTCAAGCTGTGAGCGCAGGACTTTGATTTCCTCTTGCTACAGCGTATTCTCGGCTTCCTCCAGAGCAGCCTGGAGTTCGTCTTTCTCCATCTCCATACGCTTGATGGACTTCTGGGCTTCATCCAAGTGTCGGGTATTGTCGTTCATCTGATTCATGAGATGCCTAACTTCATCAGCGAGGCCCTTGTTCTCACGTCGCATGGAGTCCATGTGCTCCAGGTTCTCCTCGTAGGCGGTGCTGATCCGGAAGTTCTCGGTAGCCAGGGTTCTCATTTCCTTCTGGGAGGAGTTGAGTTCCGCTCCGATATCATCTACCTTTAACTTCCACTCGCCGATGATCTTTTCGAAGTTCCGCTGCTTCTTCTCCGCTGCGGAAGCCATGGTTTGCGCTCGCTCCACCGCTGCATTTCCTCCAACTCTGACACAGCACGATACTTGGTCTTCTCCAGGTTCACATTCTTTACATTAAGCTGTTCAATCTGTGCCTCTGCTTCATCCAAGCAGCAGGAGAGCTTGAGACAGGAAGCTTCAAGTTCTTCAGCACGCGCCAAGCCTTCGGACTAGTACTTGAAGCGCCACATGAGGGTTTCTGCGCTAGCCTTAGACAGGAGACGCTGCAGCTCGTTCCTGGTGTCGTGCTCGTCGTCAAGCTGTTCTCGCATGCAGTCGATGTCGTGTTCTAGGTTGCGGTATTTGCCCAGAAGTGTTGCCCGGAGCTGCAAAGAAAATAGGAGTCAATGGAAAGATGGTAATTTAAGATACTAATTCAAACTAAGATATGTTTTTATACTCCCAGGCGGACTTGAAACACCGACAGTCAGCATAAGTGTCCATGCTATAATTCACTACACCACGGCGTCATGCATTTCCGACGTGGTGTAGTGGATTAAAGTATGGACACTCGTCGTGACTGTCGGTGGTTCGAGTCCGGCTGGGAGTATAAAAACATTTAGTAACTCATATGTATTTGAGAGATATATTTGAACCCAAGATATATTATATTACTATGTGGCTTCATTATCACCAAGTTACTATAGGTAGCGCCAATGAGCTTGTAAATAATTTAGATCCCTGATCTCTTTGTAACTCAAAAGGGCAAAGAGGTAACTGGCTGTAAATTTGCACACCTATTTCCTGGTGGACTCTTCCCTAATGGTAGAAACGTCAGCCTGATTGCAATCATACATCATCATCATCATCATCTCCGACGCCTTGCTTCCCCCTGGGAAACCCCCACTAGAGGATGGCCATGACAGAAACGTCTCCAAGCTACTTTGTCAAGACATGCCTCCTTTGCCCGTGCCACAATGCCCCTTCCACTACGTGGAAGTTTTTCTTCAATGTATTTTTCCACTTTCTTTTCCCATACCATAGGTGGTCTTCCACTACTAGCGGTTCCACTCACCTGACTCCCATATATCTTTCTTGGCATTCTGTCTTCATCCATTCTCTGAACATGACCATACCACCTCAAAGTACTTCTCTTTATCCACTCAACCACACCACAATCAATGCCCAAAGCCTGCTCTTCCATTCCAAAGGACTCGTACACTTCCCTATTACTTGGCCCATCTAGCCTATTCATGCCAGCTGCCATTCTGAAAAAGCTCATCTCCACAGCTCTTAGTTTGAAGAGGTCCTCGTCACTTGCCGTCCATGTCTCGCTTCCATACGAGAGTGTTGGGAGCAGCACACTGTTTCTCAGTGACTTCCTGGCTAACCATTCTTCCTTTGAGAATACTATCAAGTTCTCCAATCACTTTTCTCCCTTGCATTTTTCTCTCTTTTATCTCACTCTCCATTTTACCATATTTGCATAGTACAGCTCCCAAATACTTGAAACTTTCAACCTCTTCTAGTACTTCATTTTTCAATTTTATTTTACAACTTTTCTTGTGTTCTTTCTTGATTCTATATTTTTCCTTAAAATCTATGGTTTCATGCATTCTTCTCTCAAACACCATTACCTTACATTTCCCTACATTGACCTTTAACTTTCTCTTTTCACATACCCTGTCAAAGTCAGTGACCACTCTCTGAAGTTCTTCAGCATTTTCCGCCAACAGGACTGCATCGTCCGCATATAGGCATGTTAAAATCTTCCATGTTCTTCCCTCTGATTCCAGTCTAGCTCCCACACCCATTGATACAGCCCTACATTCCCTAATCACTCCATCCATGTATATATTGAACAACCAAGCTGACATGACACATCCCTGTCTTACACCTACATTGACCTCAAAACTTTCACTTAACTTATCCCCTACCTTCACATTTGCCATTGCATTCCTATAAAAAGATTTTACTGCCATTAGCAACTTTCCTCCCACACCATATACTGTTAACACATCCCACAGGCCCTCCCAGTCTACTTTGTCGTAGGCTTTTTCCAAATCCATGAATGCTGCATAGAGTTTTCTGTTTTTGGCCAGATACTTCTCTACCAACAATCGCATTGAGGCTATCTGGTCAATGCAGCCCCTGCCCTTTCTGAAACCTCCCTGTTCCTCGCCTATTTTGTCATCCGTTATCTTCTGTAGCCTCTGTGTTACTACTCTTGCGTGTACCTTTCCAGGTATGCTAAGCAAGCTAATTCCCCTATAATTCTTACACTCTTCTTTACTACCCTTCCCTTTGTACAAGGGTACTATCACTGCTTTCCTCCAGTCCTCTGGTACACTTTCCTTTTCCCATGCTAATTTACATAACCTATGCATTATGTCAACAGCTTCTTCTCCTCCATATCTCAGCATTTCACCTGGGATGTTATCTACTCCAGCAGCTTTGCCCATTTTAAGTCTATTGATTGCTTCTTTTAGTGCGTTGTTATATGTGCGATTGGTTTGCTTGGGAAACAGATTAACTTGCTCATGTAGTGATGTACACCCTATGTGGTGGATTGTGTTCTTTTATTTAATAATTTTCATTTTAGTAAGCGTTGTTTCCACATAGCGATTTTGATAATTTAATTTGACTTTATATTGTCCTTGTCCCAATTTTGGTTTGTTTAGTTTGCAAGTTTTACATTTTAATTTACTTCTTCTCTGCTTATCTGGCTTTCAACTACCCTGTTTATTCTACCTCTCTCCATTCCTATGGATGAGATCTTTGCCTTCCCCCTACTCTTTACAGCTAAGCTACTAAAATGATCTTTCCATACTTTCACCACACCATCACCCTCTACCACTTCCCCATTCATGTCCCTCATCCTACCACCTGAGACACTCTCAGTCTTCTTCCCTCTGGCTTCTTTCACAGCTCTGTAGTATGCTTTCCTGTCATTCAGAAACTGTTCACTAATCTTTCTCCCATATGCCTCATCTGTCTTCCTTTTAGCGTCTTGTATCGCCCTCTTCACTCTTTGTTTCAAATGTTTATATTCTTCTTTCCTCGCATCTCTAGTTTCTCTAGGTATATTCTTTTGCAGCATACTCTTTCTGAACTCTTTCTTCTTGTTCACTATTTCTTCTATCTCTTTACTAAACCATGCGTTACCTTTCTTCTTCCACATTTTAAAGGTTTTCTTCCCACATACTTTAATCATGGAGTCTCTTGTACCTTTCCATACTTCGTCTACAGTATTTCCCAGATCTATCATAACATCCATGTCCTTTATAGTCTCTTTCAGGATGTCCTTGTATTTTGTTGCATTACATTCTTCATTTAATTTTCTCACATTTATTCTCTCTACTGTCAGTTTTCTCTCTTTCCTCTCATATTTCCACTCTTTCCTTATCCTCACTTTTGTCAGCACTGTATAGTGGTCTGATCCCTGCAATCATACATTTTGAGTAACAAGAAGTTAAGGGGTCAAGATTATTGACAAGTTCGCTGGCGCTACCTATACAGTCAGGACCCCCAATACGCGATTTCACAATGCGCGAAAACCCTAATACACGAGTTACCCCTCGAAAATAACCAAAAACATTAATTACGCGAGGTGGTACCACAATACACGAATCAAGAGCTAAGAAGGGGCCAAATCCGCTATTCCCGTTTGATACGCGAGCACGGTCTACGTTTCGCGAGGCCCAGGCGTGGCTCCGAAAAGAGAAGAAGAAGAAGAAGGGCATACGCCTGCCTTCCCTCCCGCTTACCCTCCCTCCCACAGTCCCGCTCATAGCCGTGCGGAGTGACCAAACGTTTGTAGTGCCTGCCACTTTTTTCGCCATGCCACGCCAATATAAGAAGATAACACACAAAATGAAGGTGGAAGTGTTGGATCGCAAGAAAAAAGGAGAAGGAAACTTGTGCAATAGGCCGTGCTATGGGCGTGTCAGAGTAAACTGTTCGTACGATTTGGTCAGGGAGGGAGAAGTTGGAGAAAATCGTGAAGTCCTACGGTCCTAGTCCTAGCCTATCTACTACTAATTTTAAGGTAAAGTTTCATATTTTTATTCATTGTTGTTCTTATATATAAGATATAGACTGTACTGTAGAGCCAAAAATGTCGAAAATAGGCCATAATTGAGAGATGTCACCCAATCTAATTATTCCCATTTAAAGTTAGTTCCACAATATGCGAATTCGCAATACGCGATGCCTCCTGTCACCCCTATTCTCGCGAATTGACTCTTACCTTGCATTAATTTTCAGCTGTCTTCTTAGTTTCCTCTAGATGGTTGGAAATGGAGATCTTAAGTTTGGAGAGGGCCCACAGTTGCGTCTCCGCCTCCTCCACCTGCCGCAGGAGGTCCGTGTTCCGGACCGCCAGCTTCTTCTTGGTGCCGTCGAAGTCGCTCAGGTTCCGTAACGCTTCGTCTAATCGCGCCTGCACCTCCTGATTCTGGTGCTGCATTTGCTTGTTGAATTTGTCGCCATCGGCCTGGATAAGCAGAAAATAATCTAAATTACCCCCTTCTGTACCAGCGAAGGCTTCTTAATTTTGCTTTAGCTGTATTTAGACAATTATCTACAGTTTTATGAGATGAGGTAGTAAAAATGGTTAATCGAGATAGTTCAAAGTCTGTTAATTACTGGAAATATATACATACATGTAACATATGGATAAACGGTGGGTGCCCAACCACGAAGGAGATTGAAATAGGGGAGCTATTATGCCGCCAAAGGCTGCTTTCTAGGGCCATTCCTAGCTGATGCTTAGAGGATCGGGTTCTATAGGAAGCGTCAACTAACTTGACAATAATCTTGACCCCTTAACTTCTCATAACTCAAAAGGGCCTAGAGCAAACTGGCTGTAAATATCCACACCTATTTCCTGGTGGGCTCTTCCCAAATGATAGAAATGTCAGCTCGATTGCATACATTCATTTTGAGTTATGAGAAGTTAAGGGGTTAGGATTATTGTCAAGTTCGTTGGCGCTACCTATAGTCATAAGGTGATGGGCTGGTCTATCAGAGTGAGAGATGAGCGTTCTCTGCCATACCCATAGCTTACTCTGACTGTTCCTTTTCGCATATATATTTTCTAGATCTCAAGTGGCGGCGTCTCTTCCTTGGATTGACCTCTCTAGACTGGGAGCCAAAGTGTCACTTCCAAACTTCCAAACGTTCCCTGTCATAATTGTTAAGGGGTACAGGGCCTTGGGTGGGGCTTTGGTGTCCCGGGCGTTTCCGCACTCTCCTCAGCCCCTCGCCTGGGAGTGGCTTCGGTCACCTGGGCTTTCTTAGTGGTAAAGCTGGGAGGGTTCTGTGGAGGCTCGCTTGATTATGGCCTTGACCTGCTCGGGACCTTGGGGCTGTTCGGTCAGACAGCCTGGGGAACAACAACAACAACATATGGATAGAAAGGTAAATCACTATCACTATATCCATTTACTGTACAGTAGGGTCTCACATAAAACGAGTTTATGGTCGATAAACGAGGGCGTTTTATGCGATTTCGTTTTATGTGAACACAGCATTTTGGTGGCGCAATATCGTCAATGTTCACTGTAAGCGAAAATTTTCGTACAAAGCGAACGATATTTCGTACGATATTTCGGCGCTCTATATGAAAACTCCTCGGATTTGCCCCACTTTGGCGGCGGACTCGTTTTATGTGATCACATTCGTTCTGATCGAAAATTAAATATTAATATTTTAGGTTGGTCGTTTTAATCGAGACTCGTTTTATGCGAACACGTTTTATGCGGGACCCTACTGTATATACCTGTTTATGCGGGACCCTACTGTATATACCTGTTTATGCGGGACCCTACTGTATATACCTGTTTATGCGGGACCCTACTGTATATACCTGTTTATGCGGGACCCTACTGTATATACCTGTTTATGCGGGACCCTACTGTATATACCTGTTTATGCGGGACCCTACTGTATATACCTGTTTATGCGGGACCCTACTGTATATACCTGTTTATGAGGGACCCTACTTTATATACCTGTTTATGCGGGACCCTACTGTATATACCTGTTTATGCGGGACCCTACTGTATATACCTGTTTATGCGGGACCCTACTGTATATACCTGTTTATGAGGGACCCTACTGTATATACCTGTTTATGCGGGACCCTACTGTATATACCTGTTTATGCGGGACCCTACTGTATATACCTGTTTATGCGGGACCCTACCTGTATTTTATGCGGGACCCTACTGTATATACCTGTTTATGCGGGACCCTACTGTATATACCTGTTTATGTGGGACCCTACTGTATATACCTGTTTATGTGGGACCCTACTGTATATACCTGTTTATGTGGGACCCTACTGTATATACCTGTTTATGCGGGACCCTACTGTATATACCTGTTTATGCGGGACCCTACTGTATATACCTGTTTATGCGGGACCCTACTGTATATACCTGTTTATGCGGGACCCTACTGTATATACCTGTTTATGTGGGACCCTACTGTATATACCTGTTTATGTGGGACCCTACTGTATATACCTGTTTATGTGGGACCCTACTGTATATACCTGTTTATGCGGGACCCTACTGTATATACCTGTTTATGAGGGACCCTACTGTATATACCTGTTTATGCGGGACCCTACTGTATATACCTGTTTATGCCCTTTTTAAACTCCTCATTAATTCCATTGTATAGTCCTAATTGTACCCACCTTGTCCACCTCCAACTTGGCTTCACTCAGGTCTCTCTTTAGGAATTCCTGCTCCTTCTCCAACCTGTAACAAAATATATCTTGTTGAAAAATAAGGAGAATTTAGTATCTTTCTTTTGGTTAGGGCTGGTCCTATCCAGAGTGTGGTTTGGCATCCTCTACCCAACCTTAGCTGTTTCTGTTTGTCTCTTTTCCTGTACTACTTTTCCTACTTTGTGGGTGGGAGGCTAGGAATCCTCCTCCCCTTGTCAAATTTGCCTACTAGATGGGAAAGAGAAAGGGGCGAGGGAATGCGAAAGTGGTCCCAGACCTTAAGAATTGAAAATTTAAATGTGGTTTCTGTTCGGGCTCTGTCTCGAGTCGGCCACCCCCAACTATGGGGTATGTGCCTGAGTATTTAAAAAAAGTGTAAACTCAGAAAATGTTGACATAATGAATATAAACACTATATGAGGAGGAGCACTTTATTGACTTAGTGGTCCTCCTCATATGGTGTTTGGATTCACTAAATAATATAAACACTATATGAGGAGGAGCACTTTATTGACTTAGTGGTCCTCCTCATATAGTGTTTGGATTCACATAATAATATAAACACTATATGAGGAGGAACACTTTATTGACTTAGTGGTCCTCCTCATATGGTGTTTGGATTCACTAAATAATATAAACACTATATGAGGAGGAGCACTTTATTGACTTAGTGGTCCTCCTCATATGGTGTTTGGATTCACTAAATAATGATGTGTTTCTTTCTTCTACTCTGGCTACCGTATGTCTATGTCCACTGTAAATTATTGTTAAATCCTAAAATTAACTTGGAGAATTTGTTTGGAGATGATGATGATGATGCAGTTTTTACCACCATGCACTCCCTTCTCAAGAGCTGGGCTAAGGTGGGTGCCCTGATGATCAGGGACTTCAGTGAACAGTTGCCACAGATTGCTAGACCGTGCCATCCACCAACAGCGCTATAGTCTGTTCGCTGTAATTAGGCGAGAAATCATGACCTCTATCCTCTGTAACTCGAAAAGGGCTAGAGCAAATTGGCTGTAAATTTCCACATCTATTCCTTGACTGACTCTTCCCAAATGGTAGCTATATTAGCTTGATTACTCTAGTTGTTTTTTATATACAGAGGTTAGAGGTCATAATTTCTCGCTTACTTACAGCGAATAGACTAAAGCATCTACCAATAACACACTGGCTGGCCCGAGACTCCAACACTAATGAAACTTTAACCCATACAGCACCAGTGGCGCTCTTACAACTTTTTTCGCTTCTCCAGATATTTCTCCACAACACATTTCAGGGCAAAAATCTGATCTAAGAACTACTTAGATCCTAAAAATGTGAACCACTTTACCTCGCCTTTGCCTGGTTGAGTGTGTTGATCTGTTCGGAGCCTTCCCCCCCACCCCCCGTCTCCCTCATGCTTAGCCCTACTTACAACATAAATAAGCCCCATTTACCTCGCCTTGGCCTTGCTGAGTGTGTCGACCTGTTCCAGATTTTTAGACGTTCTGCTCATTAGTTTGGCGATTTAAAGACTTTACGCCCCATTTCTTTGTCACTATCAAGACTTTTTGTGTCATTTAGGTGTCGATTTATTCCTGGCGAGCGATAGCAAACCTGTAATTTAAGAAGGCCGAGACATTTTTCTATCAAAAAATGTACAAATTTATCTTAAAGGGGGGTCTAGGGAATGCTTTTTACAGTTTGATGAAGGTCTAGGGAGGGAACTAAAATATGTAATAATAAGATGAAACCAAAAAATGTATATCACATTACCTCGCCTTGGCCTTATTGAGAGAGTCGATCTGTTTTAAGCCTTTTCCCCTTTCTCCCTCATGATTAGCCCTACTTACCTCGCCTTTGCCTTGTTTAGAGAGTAGATCTGTCCGGACATGTCGGCCATGGTGTCGCTGTGTTTCTTGCGTTGGAGGTTTGGCAATGTTGGCGTGTTGGATGTTGGTCTCCTCCATCTCGCAGCGGAGTCGGGCCAGCTCTCCCTCGCGCTTCTTGTTCAGGTCAACCTTGGGAGGGGGGGGGGGGGGAGACACTTGTTACAGGCAGCTTTTACGCTTGTCTCCTTCATACACATAGGAAAATAAATAAATAAAACAACTTATTTATTACAGTGCAGGCCTTCTGTTCAGTGAAGTTCAGAGTTACCAAATCAAGTCCGCTAGATTGTAAATATATGCCAAAAATAACTAGAATAATGCCACAATCTCTAGAATATCACTTACAATGACTCAAATCTCCAGAATATCACTAGAATTCATGCCGCTAGATGTAAAACAATGTCTGTAAATAGAAAATCTCCTGAATATCACTAGAATTCATGCCACTAGATGTAAACATTTGTCTTTAAATCGAAGTAAACTCTCCTAGATCTAGCGGAAAAGTAGCTAAATTGGCAACACTGACCAAAAATGTAGATCTAGCGGGAAAGTAGTCAAGTGGCACCACTGACCTGGGCAGATGTGGCCTCGGCAGACTCCTCAAGGCGTCACCTCGTTCAACTCCCGGGATAAGGTGATCTTGGCCTTCTCCGCGGTGGATCGAACTTGTCGCTCGTGGAGGATCTCGGCTTCCAATTCCTCCTGCCGGATCTCCACCTCCTTAATGGTCTTATTGTGCTTGATGACCAGGTGTTGCTCGTCCTCTACCTTTTGTACATGAATGTATATATATATTAATTTATGTCTATGTCTACTATTTTCTATGTCTATTTTTTTCAATATCCACATCATAAAGATATACTGTATATATATAAAAAAAAAAAATCTATGTGAGTGAGGGAGACAAAAGGCAGAACTGCCTGTGGCAATTGCCTCCCCCAGAGTTGAAAGAGTGACAGGGCCAAAATCAAAGGACATTTGAGCCAAAATGCCTGGACACACTGAGTTTGAATCAATTTAATATAATATCTATATAATGTATATACTGTATAATAAACTGTATAAATGTCATAAAATATACTTTATATTAAGTATATCTCACAAATACACATGAGCTACTAAATGTCTGTATGGATAATAAGTCGTAGGCGTGTGCATAAACCTTTAACCGTCCTGGTGGTGTAATGGTTAAGGTGGCAAAAATATGTGTGATAACCCGGGTTCGAATCCCGGTGGATCATATATACTTTAATTAATTTCATTGGGGGTGTGGTGGTGAGATTAATAAAAATAATATTCTCAACAGGGCTCGAACCACCGACTGTCACGACGATTGTCCATGCTTTAACCCACTCTACCACGGCGTGATAAAGGATACTTAGCCTTTTTTCTAATTATATGGATCCTACGACTTGTGTATGAATTGAAATACATTCTCCGAGTAGGATTTCCCTTCTCCTTAATATAAATAGGAATAGGTTAAGTACCCTTCATCATGCCGTGGTAGAGTTGGTTAAAGCATGGACAATCGTCCTGACTCTCGGTGGTTCGAGCCCCACTGACGATAGTGCGTTGTTATATGTGCGATTAGTTTGCTTGGGAAACAGATTAACTTGCTCATGTAGTAATGTACACCCTATGTGGTGGATTGTGTTCTTTTATTTAATAATTTTCATTTTAGTAAGCGTTGTTTCCACATAGCGATTTTGATAATTTAATTTGACTTTATATTGTCCTTGTCCCAATTTTGGTTTGTTTAGTTTGCAAGTTTTACATTTTAATTAATATACTCTATATATATAATATAAAAATGTTATATATAATATTATAATGTCTAATATCAATATCAATACCTTCTTGGCAAGGGCGGCGATTTCCTGATCCTTCCGGCGGATGGCATTCTCGAGTTCCTTGCGGTTGCGGGTCAGGAAAACCACGGTCTCCTGGGTCAACTTGAGGTCATTCTCCGTCTTCCGCTTGTACTTCTCGGCATCCAGCGCAGCTTCTTCTCATTCTCCAGCGCGTCCTCAAGTTCGTCCAGGCGCTGTTCTAGCTTACCTTTGATGGTGTGGAGATGGTTACATTTATCCTCCATGCTCTGACTGTCTTCCGCGGACTTCTGGTTAATCTCCTGCAGCTGCTTCTTCTCTTTCTTCACCTGTCCAATGCAAATTTGTTTATTATTACCGGTACATGTATGATCATTATGTAGTGGTAGCTAAGGTTAGGATACAAAGGAAGTGGGTGAGGAGAGCTGGAGGGAGGCGAGAGGAAGGTGGAGTGGCGAAGAGGGTGGAGAGGTTGCAGGTGGAGATCAGGGAAGAGTTCAAGATATTAGTAGAGAGTAGGTAGGTAGGTTTGACCTGGAGGGTATGGAGGAAGTGGAGGAGATGAGCAAAGTGTTTAAGGAAGTGATCTGTGCAGCATCTGAGGTGTGTGGAGTAAGGAGCATCTCTCTCTCTCTCTCTCTCTCTCTCTCTCTCTCTCTCTCTCTCTCTCTCTCTTTTTTACCCACCTTAGTGTTCCCCAGTCGGTACAAGTCCGGGTCCAGGCCAGACTTCTTAAAGCACGCCTTGGCCGCCTTCTTGTCGTCAGGTATAGCAGACATTTCCTTCGATGCCAGGATCTTGTACCTGGAACCATGGATGTACAGTCAGTCATACAAGTTCGTGGACTTCACCTGTTATCTGTAATAGAGTTCGCCACCTGCAAGTGGCACCAATTAGCATGTCGCCCATCGGTAATTTGTTTAGGGTTTATTCCCCTAGATGGGTTGCCCGCCAAGGCCTTCAAGTCCCATCCACCCGGAAACACCCCTATCAGATAACAGGGGGAGCTCTAACACCAGAGACAACCCTATCACAGAGGGAGCTCTAACACCAAAGATAACCCTATCACATTGTAGGGGAAGGGTGGAGGAGGGGATTCACCCGAACTCCTCAGGGGAGCTCAGGGACCCTCACTCATACATCAGGGGAAAGAGGGTCTAGGTTGTGCCATTCAGGGCTGGACTGGTTAGTGTAGGAAGAGGACTTCGCCCACATTATGAAAGGGACTCCAGTGCGCAAGAGGGCCATGGAGGACGAGGAGGAGTTCAGGTACCCCGATTCCTCTGAGTCTAGTTATGGAAGTATATCACTGGAAAACAATGTATGCCTATAATTTTCTATACGTCCACTACAAAACTGTATATACTATGTGTTGGAAAGCAAGTTCCGTCCCCAAAAAACAATTCAAATACCTAGTTATAATTGTATAAGAAAAACATAAGGCGGCCCACGAATGTTTATAAGTGAGCGTACACTTAAAATCCATAGTTCACCGAAACCTGTATACATCAACTGGACTTTTAAGGGGGTGGGGGGGGGTCACCTGCTTTTTTTCTCTCCTTTTCTCTCTGTCTCTGGCTTGTATCCATTCGGTCCCATTCAGACTACTGTTTTATGATATTTATCCCCATCCAGGTGTCGAATGGAGAAATCCGGCTTGGCCGGAGACATTTTTCTATCGAAAAATGTACAAATTTAGCCTGCTGCTAAAAAAATGTTTTAAATATGCTGGCTCGCCAGGCAAAAATCGACACCTGGATGGGGATAAACGTCTTAAAACTGTAGGCTGAATGGGGCCGAATGGATACAAGCCAAAAAGAGAGGGAGAGAGATAGACACACAAAAAACAAGATTGTCCCCCTTATCTTTTGTCGTAGTTTCCTTGCCAGTACTAATCTCTCTCGCTCTCGCTCTCTCTCTCCACACTTCACCTGCTCTTAAAGTCGGAGTAAGGCATCCTGTTGGGGAAGCCCTTACGACAGATACGGATGCCCTCAAGCACACCGTTACAGGTCAGCTGATGCATGATGAGACCAGCATCAACGACACCTGATGGGAGAGATAAAGGAAATAAAGGAATAAATAAAGAAATAAAGAAATAAAGAAAGAAATACATGATAAAGTAGATGTGCAATCTTCGCATTTAAAAAAACACAAGAAACAAACCTGCATACCCAACTCTGCGACCTAGAATTCTGAATGTGGTCTTCATTCTCTTTACCATATGCCCAGGCTTTATTGTGGTAGGCAGAGAGGGTTCTGTGGGGGCACTCGGTTATGGCCTTGGCCTTGCTCGGGGCCTTGGGGCTGTTCGGCCAGACAGCTTGGGGAACAACAACAACAACAACAACAACTGACTTGACACTATATACTAACGTGTCCTGGTGGTTAGCGTGGTAGTTTGACTGGATACAGTGTGTGCGGTGGTGTAGAACTGGAAGTTATACATCTCTCCGGGTCGCAGGTCACCGATCAACACCGTCTGCTTGCGGTTGATCCCTTCCGTTGCTTGGTCACCGGAGATCTCCTTGGATTTCTGCAATGGATTGATTGATATATTAATAGGAAGACAGAATAATTTAGTCTAGTCAATATAAATAGGCCACACAAATCTTAAAGGGAGATTTTTGTGTTTAATTGTTATAATTTATTGTTTGTTTGTTTCATCCCTAGACCTCTATCAAGCTTAAAACAAAAACACTCCCAAGACCTAGTTGCTTAGTTGGGGGAATCCCCATGGTGTACTGGCTTGCCTTAACTGGTTGGCTACAACAGTTGCTAAGGCTAGAGCTCTCAGAAATTCTCAGAGATGATGTCCCAGTGACTCCGGTTCGTTGGGGAGGTATGGTAGCGGGTTCCTGCACTGCCTCCTCGCCGTGGTGTGTGACCCGCCCGGCAAGTGACGGATATAAGGAATGTCGCTGGTGATCGTTGTCTCGGAGCCTCGCTGTAGTTGGCACGCTCAGACTTGTGCCTCGCTTGCTTTCGCTCGCTCGGAGTCTTCGCTACCTGGACGATAATGTGATGTAATGCCTGGATTGTGGCAAAGTATCTGTAACGGCATTCGATGCTGAAATCTGCTTGAGCTATCACGCTAAGTGGAGTACTTCTCTTGGTGTAGCGGTTAAGGCGCTCGCCTCCCACGTGGCGGGCCCGAGTTCGAATCTCGGCCGGGCCGCGCCCGAAAACATTTGGGGAGAATTTCCGCATCAGACGCAGTTCGGATGTGATTGTTAAAATTGTAAATTGTAATTGTGTGTCATTATAAAGTCGGCAAAAATTGTACGGTGCCGTTGCGAGGTCACTTCACTCCACTGCTTCCGTTTATGTCGATAAGCGGGTCAGAGATTCTCCGTTGTACAACTCTACTTCTTACATAGCCAAACTAATGTGTGGAGTGTCTTCTAATCTCATAAATAATTGGGCTAAACATGAGGGAAATGGGATATATACTCACTTGTTGCCATATATATCTGTGAAGGAGGGTCGCTGTGGATGCCGTTGGAGACTGCAGCCACAGAGATGGAGTAGTTGCGGCCGGGGTAGAGCTCCTCCACTGCTTCCGTCTGGGTCACTATACGGGTCCGAGAGTCCCCGTTGTACGTCTCCACTTCTTGATACACAACCTGAAAATATCGTCACGGGTTAATTTTGTTTTTTCCTTATTTATTTTTTGATAACCCTTTCTGTACCGGCGATATACTTTTCATTATATTCTGGCAACTAATAGACGCTTTTGTACAGCTTAACCCTCCTGGCCCGGGCTGTCTCTCCAAAGGACAGTGTGGGCTACCCGGGCGATCTGGCCGAAAAACGTCTAGGCCTAGGCTACCGTATTTTTGTTTAGTTTAACTGCTAGAAATTTCCCACGCATCTATAAACGTAGTGCGGTTTCCAATCTGTAGACTGGCGTTGAGTAGAGCTCTCCAAGTCAACTGGTTCAGTTGTGATGACGATTTCCGTGGAGCGAATTTTGCCGCAATGTTGACAATATCGGAGCTTTTCAGACACTAATTTCGTCTGACGTCACAACAATAACATTGATCCGACGTCTCCTTATTGTTTTCGGAGGTGCGGTGACGCAACGATCGGCTTTGTTTACATTCGTCGGACACACAGTGTTCAGACCAAGCTGAATAGGCTTGAAAGCTTACTGCCTAGTAACAGGACACCCGGGCTACTGCCCTTATTTCGTGGTGTCCTTTCATACTGACACCCGGGCAGGAAGGGTTAATTAAGGACATCTACTCATTAAAAGGCTAGAGACTATCTCGATTAATCCTTTTAGTTACCATAGAAAGAAAGTCTGAGAATAGTATTTCACTCTTGGGTTGGAGAGTTGCAGAGAGTAGGGGTGGGACTGTGTTGCAAGGCGGGTACTACGCACCCTACGTAGAGGAGGTGGTATACACTGGGAAAGCTCCGAGGAACACTGATTATTGTAGTAGCGATAGAATAGCGAGAGATGCAACATTGCGGCGAAGAGAGAGAGATTGCAGAGAGTTGGTGAGTGGACGGGAGTTAATGATACGAAAGGCTTTCCTTTCTACTTTATCTAGGAGTGCGGTGTGAGAGGATCCTCCCCACACATGTGAACAATACTCAATACAAGGACGCACTGTGCCCCTGTACAGAGCAAGAAGCTGCGCAGGGGTAAAGAACCCCTTGAGGCAGTTGAGCACACCCAGCTTCTGGGAGGCTGCCTTAGCGAGACTGGTAATATGGTCTTTCCAAGAGAGCATGAAAGCTCTAAAACTTGGAAAATATATGGGGTGAAAGGTCTTAAAATGTAAAATTGTCAAGAATCCTTGTGGTTGACTTTTGTTGATCTACGTTGTCGGGATATCCACATAGGCTAGTGACTAAGTGATCCTTATGGATGATGAGTTGTGGGCTAAAATGTTATTAGGGTAGAGGCACCAAAGGAGACGCAAAAAGTGTGAAAGTTTTCAAGAAAAAAATCAGTGTGTCAAGCTCATTCATTCTTTTAACTTGAAACTCACATGATATATTACCAAATGGTTATTCTTTTAATGGATGTGTCAATGTTTGATATATTTCAAGTATTTTCCGAGATAAGAGGTCCAATATCAAGTGCGTCTCCTTATGACCACCAAACCCTAAGTAGACGCACCCCAGTCCAGTGCAGACGAACGTCTGTTTTTTGTATTAATATGCGAGTAATTTGATTATTTAGTAGATAATATTTATACCACTTATACTGTACTTCTAGCTTAAACTAAAGTAGTTGCATGCTGATAGTGGGCCTACATTGTACATCTATAGAGAAAATAAATTGTGAAAGACTTTGCCCGAATCCTAAGCCATTTTTGGCAACATTTCCAAATAGCTACGAAAACTACATCAACGTGTAGTGAATACCAATCAACATCCGACTCTATATATATTTTCTTTAAAATATCGCGCCGCAGTGAAGTTACAATGGTCGAGAATTGCACATTTGTTGGTAAAAAGCAACCTTCCCCTGCCTAGCTAGTTTGCGAGGGAGGGGGGAGGAAAGGAGGGGGAAAATACGCAATAGCGCTTATATCTCTCATATATATCAATATTATATCACCACAAACCACATGAATGCATATAAGATGCATAGTAACAAAGAAATATGTGAAATAACCCACAAATTACCGATTCGCGAAGTGGGGGAGGAGAGAGAAATAAAGGAGTGTCGATTTCCCTCTCTCCTTTGCCCCCCACTGGCACAACCCTCTACTAAAGGGTTGTGCCACTGGCCCCACCGCACAGCAGCACGAGTCACTCCAGTGAGGGAGTCAGAGGGACGTCCAAACAAGTAGACCTATGTCTCGTTGATGTTCAGTCACGTTCAATGAAAAAGTGAAATTTGGCCACATTTAGACCCCTGAGTGTGTGTGTGTTGTGAAGCTGGGTATCGAAAGCTCACACTTAGACCTACGTGACAAAAACAAATTGTACGATTATTTCTGTCATTATTTAGTCTTTATTCGATAGTTCATACACTATTTATTTCTATTTTCCATTTCTGTTAGTTTGTAGTTAGTTGTAGTTCATGCACTATTAATTCAATATTCTTGCAACTGAAATAAGATATAATATTATAAATAGGGCAGATAACTTTAATAAATAACACTAAACCAATGGAGACGCACACCACCACCCCATCCAGACGCGTCTCTATATGGCCCGCACGTGTGGGTCTCCATTGGGCCTCGAAGTCAAATGAAGGTAGCTCCACCACCATCAAAGGAAACTCGACCATGAATACAGGAGGAGGTGGGGCGAGATTGGGGTTTACCATGCATGCAGTTTATGCCCTTCTAAACCCAGTTTGAAAAAATGCGTCTCCATTGGTTTTGGACCATATCATGAACCAATGGGGACGCACCCACTTTCACGAGCACTAGTTCATGCAAGAGTCATGAAACCATGCAGGAGTATAGTTCAAGACATGCTCTTTCCATTTGAAACAAAAGAAAAACGATCCGAGTTAGAGAAGTAGGATACAAATGAGCTGTGAAAAAATCGCTTTCTTAGGTTTGGGCTAAGAGATACCGCGAAAATCTAATTTTTATTTTTGTTTATTTTTTCTCAAGATAAATGTGTGTCCTATTAGGCTGGTAGTCTTTGAGAACATCACTAATAGCATAAAGTATTTTTTGATGTATTTGTTTTCTTTTCAGGTAGCCTACTTTAGTTTTTTGCATGGCAGTTTTTTTGCATGAAGTGCGTCTCTACTGGACAATTCGTCTCCTTTGGTATCTCTACCCTACTTAAGTTTACTGTAGGCTAGTTGTTGTTGTTGTTGTTGTTCCCCAAGCTGCCTGGCCGAACAGCCCCAAGGTCCCGAGTAATTCCAAGGCCATAACCGAGTGCCCCCACAGAACCCTCCCCGCCGACCACAATAAAGCCTGGGTGACCGAAGCCACTCCATGGCGGGGAGCTAAGGAGGGTGCGGAAACGCCCGGGAAACCAAAGCCCCACCCAGGGCAACAACAACAACAACAACAACTGTAGGCTAGTTCACTGTGTTCATATAATTTATGTTACATGTTATTCTTCGGTCTAATTGTGTTTATTTGGGTAAGATCCTGTGTAGCGGGAGGAACTGTTTTTTCGATGCCTATTTACTAAGACACGTTGAACAATTTCTTTAACCTAACCTAAAAAACCAAAACCTAACCTAACCTAACCTAACCAAAACCTAGTACAGTATATTAGTGGACTATTTATGAATGTCAAAATATATTGTAACATTACCAAATTATTGAGATATAGCCTATGTACAGGTCCTCCCGCTACACAGGATTATACCCATGAAGGCGATGTACGCATATAAATCACAAAATAAGCAAACTGGCCTGTGGCTAGTCTTGGGAATATCCACGTGTCCCGTTGTCGGGGACGCCGTGCAACAAAAAAACGTTACGGTAAACCTAGGCTATGGCAGTATCACATGCATAAGGGGTAAGTGTAAAGCCGCTGTCACACGAGCGATATTTCCATCAATTTTCCATGAGCAAGTTTAGTATTCCGTAACTAAATAAGTTGGTCACCAATTATTTTGCATGAGCAAGTTTAGTATACCGTAACTAAATAAGTTGGTCACCAATTATTTTGCATGAGCAAGTTTAGTATACCGTAACTAAATAAGTTGGCCACCAATTATTTTGCATGAGCAAGTTTAGTATACCGTAACTAAATAAGTTGGTCACCAATTATTTTGCATGAGCAAGTTTAGTATACCGTAACTAAATAAGTTGGTCACCAATTATTTTGCATGAGCAAGTTTAGTATACCGTAACTAAATAAGTTGGTCACCAATTATTTTGCATGAGCAAGTTTAGTATACCGTAACTAAATAAGTTGGTCACCAATTATTTTGCATGAGCAAGTTTAGTATACCGTAACTAAATAAGTTGGTCACCAATTATTTTGCATGAGCAAGTTTAGTATACCGTAACTAAATAAGTTGGTCACCAATTATTTTGCATGAGCAAGTTTAGTATACCGTAACTAAATAAGTTGGTCACCAATTATTTTGCATGAGCAAGTTTAGTATACCGTAACTAAATAAGTTGGTCACCAATTATTTTGCATGAGCAAGTTTAGTATACCGTAACTAAATAAGTTGGTCACCAATTATTTTGCATGAGCAAGTTTAGTATACCGTAACTAAATAAGTTGGTCACCAATTATTTTCCATGAGCAAGTTTAGTATACCGTAACTAAATAAGTTGGTCACCAATTATTTTGCATGAGCAAGTTTAGTATACCGTAACTAAATAAGTTGGTCACCAATTATTTTGCATGAACAAGTTTAGTATACCGTAACTAAATGAGTTGGTCACCAATTATTTTGCAATATTTGAAAACAAATATGGATTTTATAATTATGCTCTAAACATAATATGAAAATGTGTTTTAAGCCTCGGCAAAACCTAATAAAAATATATGGTACTAAAATGGAATTTTGTCGTAACATGGTTGTCAATACGTTCCTATAGACGGCACCGATTCATACACACGCCATTTTCACCTGTCTCCCGAGGTCTGTCCACCAGCTTTTTAAGTCCACTCCACCTGCCCATCTCTGTCGATAGGTTGGATTGTTTGGTTAGGTTAATAGACTAGGTCTCAGAAACAAGATTCGTAGTTGCGGTAGTATTTACGGTATCGGGACACTTCGAGCGAATTCATATTCGAGCGGAGGCGCATTTAGGTTAGGTTAAGTTAAGTTAATTAGGTTAGATTGTGCATCCGCTCGATCAGGAATTCGCTCGAAGTGACTCGCATTCGTATTTACAGATACGGCCAAATACCAGTAGGCTACTAAATGGGCGCCGGCCCAACCGCCATGTTGTATCCCACGTAGGCCTACTAGGTACTACGGACACATTGTAGGCGTTAGGTGTGGATTAGGCTTGTATCCAATGTACTAGGTCTATGTTACTGGATATTTATGATTTAAATAAGTGCTACATTTTCGATAAATCTGGTTATATGGCTTTGCAATTAGGGAAATCATGAGCCGATTTCCGACATTTAGTTAGTCTTTTTCGATTCTCAAAATACGATCCAAGTTTTGCCAAATATTGGCTCGGGTTTTCCAAAATTATGCTTTTTGGGGTTTGCAATTTAGGGAAACAGGAGCCAAAATTCTAAATTAGGTTACTGTAATTTGTTTACTCTTAAAATTCGCAAAATCCGAGCCAAGTTTTGCCAAAACTTGGCTCGGGTTTTCCAAAATTCGGGTTTTATGGCTTTGCAATTTCGGGAAACCTGAGCCAAATTTCTAAATGAGGTTACTGTCATTTTGTTGTCTACAAACTCTCAAAATCCGAGCCAGCTTTGGCCAAAACTTGGCTCGGGTTTTCAAAATATTGGGTTTTAGGCCTTAGAAATACCTTAAAACCCGAGCAAAGTTTTGCTAAAATATGTTTTAATCGCCGTTTTACGCATTTAACCCCTCATTTTCCCTGTACTTCATAGCCCTCCCCACTATCGGGCGGCGTGTCTTAAGATCGTTGTATAATGGGGAAAACGGTTTCGCCGAGGGTTGTAATGATTTCCAAACACTAGGCTATATATTGATGAAAACTAACAGGGAAAAATAAAAAAAAATCCATGGGAAAATTGGTGACCATCTTATTTAGTTTTTCCCGCAAGTCTTTTCTCGTTATAGGTTAGGCCTAGGCCTATTTCGGGACTTTTGGTTTTATGTTATTTTAATACAACAAATTTTGTTGATAGCCTATATTTGAAGATAAATATTGAATCTATATGCTCTAAAGATCATAAGAAATTTTGTTTTAACCCTCGGCAAAACCTAATAAAAAAGTATGGTACTAAAATTTCTTTTTCGTAACAAGGTTGTCAATACGGTACTTTCAGTCATCGATAGCTCTAAAGATCATATGAAAATGTGTTAAACCCTCGGAAAAACCTAATATATATCGCTATATAAATCTAAAGTTAGAGATAAAATAGGCCCCCTTAAAACTTCGATAGGAGAAATGACAGAAAATGATTTAGAAATGTGCAGTACATTAAATAGTCAGTTTCTATCCGTTTTCACTAATGAAAATTTGGCACAGATTCCAGAAGTCCGTAAGGTATATAGAGATAGTATAGAAAATAGGTTAAGTACGGTTACTATAAGTAGAAATGATGTGCTTAAGGAAATTGACAGACTGAAACCTCAGAAATCGCCTGGTCCCGATGAGGTATATGCCAGAGTATTAAAAGAATGCAGAGATGAGTTAAGTTACCCATTAACATTTCTTTTTAACAATTCATTAGAAACAGGTATAGTTCCAGAAGCTTGGAAGCTTGCAAATGTAGTTCCGATTTTCAAAAAGGTGATAAATCAATAGCATCCAATTACCGTCCCATTAGTCTCACTTCAATCATAGGAAAGCTACTAGAGTCAATTATTGCTAGGAAAATGAGAAACCACTTAGAAACATTTAACCTAATCAATTCTTCTCAGCATGGATTCACACAGGGACATTCTTGCCTTACTAATTTGCTTAGTTTTTTCTCAGAGGTATATGAAGCAGTAGATAATGACAAGGCATACGATATTATATATTTAGATTTCAGTAAAGCTTTCGACAGAGTCCCTCATGAGAGATTGATGAGAAAGGTTGAGGCACATGGAATAGGTGGGGCGTTGTTGGGATGGATTAGGTCATGGCTAATTGGTAGGAAACAGAGAGTCAGCATAAATGGTAGCAAGTCAGAGTGGGGAGCAGTCAAAAGTGGTGTCCCCCAGGGATCGGTATTAGGTCCCCTGTTGTTTCTTATATACATAAATGACCTAGATTTAGGTATAACTAGTAGGATAAGTAAATTCGCAGACGATACTAAAATGGGGAGATCAATTGATTCAGATAGCGATATAGAGTGCCTCCAAAGGGATCTAGATACCTTACATGAATGGTCAGTAAATTGGCAGATGAAGTTTAACATTGACAAATGCAAGGTATTAAAGATAGGGAAGATGCAAACAAATGTTAAATATAAACTAGCTAATTTAGAATTAGAAAATTCAGACTGCGAGAAAGATCTAGGTGTGTTTGTTAGCAATGATTTGAAGCCTAGAAAACAGTGTATAGGCGTTCGTAATAAGGCAAACAGGATTCTCGGGTTCATCTCTAGGAGTGTGAGTAACAGAACTGCTGATGTTATCTTAAAACTTTACTTGTCATTAGTGAGACCCCATATGGATTATGCTGTCCAATTTTGGTGTCCTTATTACAGAATGGACATAGATTCATTGGAGAGAGTACAGCATAGAATGAAAAAAATGATCCATAATATTAGAAATCTTCCGTATGAATTAAAATGTAAAACTTGCAAACTAAACAAACCAAAATTGGGACAAGGACAATATAAAGTCAAATTAAATTATCAAAATCGCTATGTGGAAACAACGTTTACTAAAATGAAAATTATTAAATAAAAGAACACAATCCACCACATAGGGTGTACATTACTACATGAGCAAGTTAATCTGTTTCCCAAGCAAACTAATCGCACATATAACAACGCACTATCGTCACGTTACATACATACATACATACATAACATTTTAAGACTGAGTGTTCCACACATAAGTGCAGTTTCAGTCTCTTGTCCTAATGGCGGCGTTCCAGGCAACCCTGTTAAGGGCTGCTTCACTTGTCAAGTTCTTGGATTTGAGATCGGCGCGTATAGTCCGATCCCAGGTCTTCCTCGGTCCACCCCTTGGTGCAGCTCCCTCCACAATCACAGACCTGCATTTTGTCACCCAATTTTGTTCATCCATTCTCTCCACATGTCCATACCATCCCAGTCTACTTGTACGCATCACCTCGCTAATACTCTTTATACCTAAACGTCTCCTCAGCTCAACATTTGTTATTCTATCCTGTAGCCTGGCCCCACACATCCATCTCACCATTCTCATCTCATTACGCTCCATTCTGTTGACATCCTCTACTTTAACGGCCTATGTTTCTGAGGCATACGTCATTGCACTTCTAACACATGAGGCATACACCTTTCCCTTCAGGGGGAGAGGCATTCTTTTCATGGTCAGGATTGGCATCAATTCTCTGAACTTCCCCCAGCCACACCTAATTCTAGCAACAGTGGCAGCCTCGGCCCCACCACCGGCAGAGATGGTATCTCCTAGGTAACAAAACTTGTTCACCAGCTCCAAAGACTCATTAAAGGAAGTAGTCAAGTTTGGGAAGTCCGGGACGTTCTGGCAAATTTTACTAAACTCTGCATGAATAAAGAAACTATATGTTAAATGTCAAAATATTATTTAAAATCAAATTTGCAACATGACAAGACATTAAAATAGTACAAAATACAAATATTGATAAGATATCTATACTATTACAAAATAATATATAAAATACAGTACAGCACTCACTAACGATAGTGCTATCGGGTAGGTACCTGTAAGCATAGCATGCCTCAAGTGACCCCTATCAATAACTACCCTACAAATAACCTACATTTATAGCACAAATAAACTAAGGAAATCGCAAAAGTAAGCAATTGATACTATCGACAATGAATACATATAATATAAAGACAAATAATTACAAAATATGAAGTAACAACAGATTTAAACAAAGAGTACTCTTTTAACAAGAACAATAAATTTAAAAAATCATCAATAATAATAATAATAGAAAAAGAAAAAGAAAAAGATAAACAATAAATACAGACAAAAAGTAAGCAGAGGTTGTACAAGAAACTTCAAGTTAAAAATGCTTGATTAAAATTATTGATGTCAAATTTTAGAATACAGTCACAATAATTGACCCTAAAAAGATTAAATTTATGGAACAATTTACTTGCCTCAAAACCTCTGTCCACTAAGAGTCTGTATAGTAACCTAGCTCTAGCCCAAAAGTCATCTACTTTAGTGCAGATTTTACAAAATCTTATTAATTGGGAATAAAAACAGTTATAAGTTATTTTACTATCGATATTACTACTAGGGAAAGGAAAGTTTATTACGTTAAAATTAAAATCATCAACTTTGTGATATACTTTAAGTATGCACTGTTCATTAACAATCTCTATATTTATATCAAGAAAATTTTCAACTTTATAATTTACGTTACATTGTGTGAGGGGAATAGAATTAGGGTAAATAAGTTTAGCAACTTGATTAAAATTTAACAAATTGCAAACAAGAATATCATCAATATATCTACTATTATTACTTAACAGTTTAGCAAGTGCTAATTTTTCTGGAATTTTATTTTTCTTGCTACTGTCAACTAAGTCTTTTATATATTTAAATTCTAAAGCAAGCAAGAATAAGTCTGCAATTAACCCTCTCCGACATATGACGCGATTTTGAGCCTATTGGGGATACTTTAAAGCCTTTGTTACCATCAGGGGTATTTAGAAACCTTTAGTTTAGTTACTTCAACCTCTGCTGTTGTCTTTGCGTTAACTGTGGGTAGAAAACTAATTTTGGAGAGGTAATTATAAGAGTGAGAGAACTCTATTTCTTATTGCTAATCTGGCAACCTCTGCGTCATAAATGCGTGAAAGGGTTAAAGGGCTAGCATTTCCACCCATAGGAATTCCTAATATTTGTTTGAAAATGTACGGCCCGAATCTAACATAAGTATTGAAAAGGAGGAATTTAAGGGCATCTTTAAGTTTAGTTCTATCAAAATATACAGAACTAGTGGGAGTAGAGCTAAGTGATGCATTATTAAAATATGTATAAACATTTATGAAATAATTACCATTCCTAACGAACCTGTCAAAGTGCAAATCTATAATAAAGCAAAGCTCTGAATATACTAAATCTAAAGGCAAATTGGTATACAAAGTTGAAAAGTCGAAGCTATGTACCGAGGTAACTTTCGGCATGGTATTTATTTTATCAATAACTTCTAACGAATTGTCAACACTCCAATAATAGTTAATGCCAGTTCTTTTCATGATGGTATTACAATATCTTTTATGAGTACTTTTAATGTATTTTAAGCAATTTACGACTTGTTCTGATAGAGTTTTAGTGGTAGCAAATTTTGCTCCGGCAATAAAGCGATATTTATAAGGTCTTTTATGAAATTTAGGTAACATGTATAATTTTGCAATGCACTTGTTCTTATCAGAAAGTTTAATATCAAATATTATATTTTTCTTGGTATGTTCATCGATTAAGTTATCAATATTCAGATTATTTTGAATTTCATAAACAGAATTACCGCAAATATTTTTACGTAATATGTTACCCTTAACCCATAACTAGCGGCGCGCAACATAAGTCGAGTTAAATAAAGCTGGACTATGTGGCGGCGCTCGACATAACTCGAGTGGCAATTTCAGCACGTAATGTGGCTGAGAGAGAGAGACAAGTGGTGGCAGGAGACTAGCGAGCGTATGACTGCTCCAGACCACCGCGGCGAACCTACTGACACAAATCTCAGCTCCCTCCTCCCTCTCTCACTCGCTACATACTCAATTATGTACCGAAAGTACCGAATTACCTGCTTTTTGCACTCGCGTTGCACGGTTATTGCAAGAAAACTATCCATCATACAAGGATCGTTATGGTGTCATTCGAAAGCTCTGTTTATGCCCTTTCAGGGATAGGTACTTGTTTTACGTTCTGGGTCTTATTTAGGCATGAAAATGATCACGTAAACAGCCCTATTTTGGCTAAAAACACCCCGCTGGGCGGTACACATAAATAAACCGCATAGGCCGCTCGTAAGGTGTTAAAATTAATACCTAATTCTTTTTTCATATTTTCAAGATAAAATTTCTTACATGTGAAGCTATAATTATTGCTGGCTTTATCTACTGTAGTGATTACAAAATGTTTATGTAAATTTATTAAATCAGCTTTAAGCTTATTATAATTATAGTCTATAAAATCTGAAAGATTAAATTCATTTTTAAGCGAGAAAATTTTATTTCTAATTAACTTAATTAATAATTTAGACCATGCTTCTAGTTCTCTTGCATTGCAGCACGCAATTTTTAACAATTTATCTTTTAATTTATTGACTGAAAAAACAATATCTTTTAAAATTATGTCCCATGTTACTTTATTACTCCCTATTCTAAATTTAAACCCTTTACGACATAGCTCCGCTAATTTGTCGTTTGCAAAATGTTTAACTAGTTCTACATCACCTGTTAATATGTGACATATCGGACTATAAATGAACTTTGCTAGTGCATCACGTCTGCTAGCTGGCATATCCAGGACTCTTTCACACACGCATTTATTATTATTGAAAATATCATTATCTGAAAGATTTCCTAAAACTTTATTATAATTACAAATAATAGACCCAACAGGTCGTTCATATGAATACACTATTAATGGTTTGAAATCTTTACAACCATCTGGTAACATGGACTTAACTTTCTTTGAATTAATAAGACTGTTAACATTAATTTTGTCTAAAATTTTAGAGGAATAATTTAAAGTGGACATGAAGAAAGGTTGAAGAAATTAGGTTTACATTCGTTAGAGAGACGCAGAGTTAGAGGGGATATGATAGAGGTGTTCAAGTGGGTTAGTGGGATTAACAAAGGGGACATGACAAATGTACTAAAGCTCAGTGATAGCGAAAGAACTCGTACCAATGGTTTCAAATTAGATAAATTTCGTTTCAGAAAAGATATAGGCAAATATTGGTTTGGTAACAGAGTTGTAGATGGGTGGAATGGACTACCAAGTGCTATAGTGGGATCTAAAACTGTAGGGAGCTTTAAGATAAATTGGATAAGCATATGGACGAGAAGGGTTGGGTGTGAAGGGGGATCAGCCGGGTTGGGCCAATCAGCGCTCTGCAGACCCCCATAATCCTGCGTTTATCTCTAACCGTTTTGGTAAGATGATCCTCAGGGTATTAGAGTGTTGAGCCTATAATTGGGCTTTGTAATTGATTTGGGGTTGTGTGGGACAGGGATCTGCCTTGCTTAGGCCAATCGGCTTTCTGCAGACTCCCATTTTCTTATGTTCTTATAAAAGTATGCTACTAAAATTTAATTTTCGTAACAAGATTGTCAATACGGTACTTTCCCGTTATCAATGTACAATAAAGCTGAAGATTGCAGAGTTAAACACCATAGCCTAGACTTCATCGACTTTTCCCATTTTTTTTTTTTTTTATTAAGTACTCAACCAGCAGGGGTGTGGGGGCAGCAGCCCCCACTCATAATACTAGGTTAGGTTAGGCTAATGTCTTTTCAAATCACTATCGAGGGGCTGTCTCAACATCGATCGATAGGCCTAATAGGGAAAATAGGTTTTCCCGAGATTTCTAATTAATTACAAACACTAATTATATTGATGCAAATGACCAATTTTGTTTAGGCCTATAAAAAACACTCGGAAAATTTGTGGTATTAAAATAAAAAAATTCCGGACTTTTTCGCACTGATATCGATAACTAGACTGAAGGTATGATAAATCTACAGTTATACTACCCCTATTGTGTCGCTATTCTGTTGGTACTAATGGGTTAATATTATTAGTAGTAGACTTAGTATGGTTTGATGATGCGCGGAAATGTATATTTGACTTGAAATAGATACATTGAAGTATTACAAACCTTCGCAAACCCATAAACAGGGAACGTGAGCAGGGTTTAGACCGTCGCGCACCCATAAACAGGGAACGTGAGGGGGAGTTTAGACCGTCGCGGAAACAGGTTACTTTTCGGTTAGGTTAGGTTAGGCTAATGTTAAAAATACTAAAATGCGATGGTCCTCGGTATTAAACAACACTGTATATCAAAGAAAAAAAATAAAAACAACAACCAATTACCTGAAAAACTCGTACCTGGTTGGTGATAATTTTTTATCAAAATAAGTTTTTTTCCAGTTTCCGCGTCTGCTGAACCATCCAAAAACACGCTAAAAGGCGTGTTTTGAAGGGGGGAGGTGGTGGGGGGTAGTGGGGCAGGGGTAGTATAACTGTAGATTTACCGAAGGTATAGATTATGCTAGGCGGCTGAATTATGATTAGGCTAGGCCTAGGCCTATGTAGGCTATAGTTTTTGAAACTGCCAGACCATAATTGCCAGTAGAAATTGCTCTAAAAACAGCTTGTGTGACTCCAGCTTAAGTAAAAGTGGGGGCGGCAGCCACCACCTATAATACTAGGATAGGTTAGGTAAGGTTGTTAGGTTAGGCTAATGTCCTTTCAAAGGGGTAGGCTATAGGCTAGGGTAGTAAACACTAGGATAGCCTATACCCGGTCAGAGGTAAGAAGAAGAAGAGTCCTGCAGTAGTCTCCTTGAATGCTACCGTGCAAAAAACACTGCCGGGAATAAAAGAAAATATAGAAAACAAAGAAAGCTTGCCTGTCTTGGTTCTTGGTTCTTGGTGGCTTTTAAGGGCGAGCAGACAAAGAATCCCGTCCGTTAAATGCCCTGTCTCCTGTGTGGCAGTAAAGTCGTCACATGCAATGCACGAGGCCGGTCGTCTTCAGATAGGTGCAGACCAGCCGGACTGCCCGCACCCGTACTCCCTCGGTGAGGCCCCTGCCTCCAAGGATGGTCGGAAGCAATAAGTCACGGATCCCGAAGACGTCCCGAAGACGTTCCTGGAGGAGCAGGCGGTGGGAGTAAAAGCGCGGGCAGTGGGCGATGACATGGACGATCGTCTCAGGCCGAGAGCACCACCTGCAATTAGGACTACCGATGATGTTCAGACGGTGGAGATGGGCAGAGAGTGCCGTGTGGCCAATGCGGATCCTCGTGAGAGCGACATCATATGGGCGAAGGCCCGAAGGGACTTGCCTGTCCATAAAGTTGAGGCGGCAATGCGGACATCAGCTGATCGTCAACCAGCGCCGCAAAAACAATAGCGGCAGGTACCGGCACTGTCGGATCTACGACCCACCAACTTTGAAATTACTCCAGCTCAAATAATGCCTCTGTTCTGATCGTCTGACAGTAAAATAGGTCTATGACACGGTAAAAAGGTTCCGTTCCTCGTGACCTCATGTCATTTCCCACTGGGAAATTACTCTGGGGGCCCACCGGGAATTTTCCCGGTTTCCCGGTGACAGGGTAAAACAGCTCATATGCCTTATATATAACCAAAATCAGTTAAATCACGATTGTATTTTGATATATCGTTAGCGAGCATAACATACCACTACTTACAATAATACTAATGCAGAAAATAACTATAAATAACAATAATTTGGTGGGATAAAGTATGGAAGCTACTTATGGAAGGCAATGGCTCCCGGAGCGCTAACCACGATTCTATTTCGGTTGATTTTGACTTAATGTTATTGCATTTACTAACTTAACCTAACCAACCTAACCGAATACAATAACATTATATAACATATTATGGTGGTTGAAAGTAAGATCGGAGCTCCATGTAAAAACCAAATTCTACAGTAGGGGAAGTAACAGAAGGCGAGGAAGTGAATATAAGTACGAGAGAATGGGGGTAATAGAGTCGGGGCTTAACCCAACAACTAACCTTATATCTGTCCTGTTGTGACCCTTGGCTGGGCTCCCACACCAACCTCACCTCCCGACCATTGTCTTCCTCGTCAGCAACAAGATCAAATAATTATAATAACAATAATAATAACAATAATTCTTTGATAGGAGGTTGTGGTCACTATCTTATGTTGCATTAATAGCTGCTTGTAGAGTTATAGTAGGTATCACTCATTACCACTTACTAACCCTCGGGTGAGGGCTGGTCCTATCCTGAGTCAGGTTTGGTATCCTCTTCCCTACCTTAGCGATTTATGTTTGTCTCTTTCCTTGTACTACTTTTCCTTCTAGGTGCTAACGAAACTGCCCGATTGGGTGGCACTGCAAGGGGAGCTGTGGATGGTGGGGGCATTGTCCCGGGGGTGCAAGCCCGAGGGCTGATGATCCCCTCCCCCGCTGCCCTCTCAGAGACAGATCTCATCTCACCCTGAGCATCCGGAGCGGCTTCGGTCAACCAGACTCGGGACTACTCGGCTAGACAGTCCGGGAAGCTACAACAACTTACTAACCCACGGTATAGTTGTTGTTATTGTTGTTGTTGTTCCCCAAGCTGCCTGGCCGAACAGCCCCAAGGCCCCGAGCAATTCCAAGGCCATAACCGAGCGCCCCCACAGTATAGTAATACAGTATACCGTGTACTAACCCTTGAAAATAATTATGCGTTTTGACATTTTATTCTCGCTAACATTAGATGATTCACTATAACTCAGGAAGAATCTCCTGAAGTTAAGGGGAGATTTCCACTTAAGGGATTTTTTTCTTTACCCCCTTCTCCCTCATGTTTAGCCCCATTGCTTTTGAGATTTTAAGAAGTTCACCCCATTAGTTTGTCGATTTTAAGAACTTTCACCCAATTTATGTCCCTTTTAAGACCTTTCGTCCCATTTAGGTGTCAATTTTTTCCTGGCGAGCGATAGCGAGCCTGCAATTTAAGAGGAAACGGCCTTCGGCCGGGACATTTTTCTACCGAAAAATGTACAAATTTATCTTGAAAGGGGGTCAAGGGGGTGTAATTTCAAGCTTGATGGAAGTCTAGGAAACACACTAAAAACCTCCCCTTAACCCTCTCCGACATATGACGCGATTTTGAGCTTATTGGGGATACTTTAAAACCTTTGTTACCATCAGGTGTATTTAGAAACCTTTAGTTTAGTTACTTCAACCTCTGCAGTTGTCTTTGAGTTAGCTGTGGGCAGAACACTAATTTTGGAGAGGTAATTATAAGAGTGAGAGAACTCTATTTCTTTACTAATTAATGCTCACTCAAACCTCCTTCAAGCTAAATTTATGCATTTTTCGTTATCTAGATGGCCTTTAGTTTGTCTCCTACGCCAATAAAAACGCCTTCCCAGACTTTTTTCGAACTTACTAATTAATGCCCACTCAAACCTCCTTCAAGCTAAATTTATGCATTTTTCGTTATCTAGATGGCCTGCCCAAAGGCTGATTTCTTCTAAGTAAGTTGCTATCGCCCGCCCTGAAAACAAAATCGACACTTTAAAGGGGTGAAGCTTCTTATCATTGCCAAACTAATGGGGTGAAGAGTCTCACTATCGCTAAACTAATGGAGTAAAACGTCTTAAACTTTCCAATCTAACAGGGGAGGTAAAGAAAAGCCCTCCCTCGGACCAAATAGGGTGGAACTCTACTGTAATGTGACGTTAATTGGTTTTATAGACCCACGTAGGTAAGCTATAGGGGAGAGAGAGAGAGTGTGAGTGAGTGAGTGAGAGATAGAGAGTTACATAGAGTTACATATATACACAGACCTTGCGGTCCCTACTAGGTAGTCCGGACTTAATGCTAAAATAGAATTTTCTACAAAGTGGAAGGCAAGGACAGCAAAGAAGAAGGCTCTCGCCCCACCCACCTCTCCCTCCGACCGTTGGTCGACATGAAATTAAGTTGGGAAAAGAATGAGAAAAAAATAAAAGAGAGAGAGAGAGAGAGAGAGAGCGCGAGAGAGAGATCAGGGGCTTCTATAAACTGTGAGAAAGTGTAACGTAACTGAATGGTACTGAGAATGGGGTTGGTCATTGGTAGCCTCAATAATTTAGTCTTGAGAATCTGATAGAGCAGTGGTTCTTAACCTTTTAATTAAGCCCCGCCCCCCCCCCCCCCCCCTTTGGTCAGGACTGTATTCATGATGCCCCCCCCCCCCCCCCCCAGTGCCTAGAAAACTATTTATTAATTTGTATCCACTCCATATGGATGCTTAAGACGCAAGATACTGTAAAAAGGGCGAACAAATAACCAATCTGCATGCAAGGATTAAAACTGATTAACCCCTTCAGACTCATATGACGCAGAGGTTGCCAGATTAGCAATAAGAAATAGAGTTCTCTCACTCTTATAATTACCTCTCCAAAATTAGTTTTCTGCCCACAGCTAACTCAAAGACAACTGCAGAGGTTGAAGTAAGTAAACTAAAGGTTTCTAAATACCCCTGATGGTAACAAAGGCTTTAAAGTATCCCCAATAGGCTCAACACAGCTAACTCAAAGACAACTGCAGAGGTTGAAGTAAGTAAACTAAAGGTTTCTAAATACCCCTGATATCTAGCATTGTCAAACGCCCCCCAGCTTAAGGGGAGGTATTTAGGTTGTTCCCTAGACCTCCATCAAGCTAAAAATTACACCCCCTTGAGTCCCTTTCAAGATAAATTTGTACATTTTTCGGTAGAAAAATGTCCCTTTCCTCTTAAATTACAGGCTCGCTATCGCTCGCCAGGATAAAATCGACACCTGAATTGCACGAAAAGTCTTCATATGGGGTGAAAGTTGTTAAAATCGCTAAACTAATGGGGCAAACGTTTTATAATATCTAAAGCAATGGGGCTAAATATGAGGGAGAAAGGGGTCAAGAAAAAAATCCCTCAAGTGGACATCTGCCCTTAATACCCTCGATTGTAGGCCTACTTGTGATAAATATTTGAGCAAGTACCACGAATCCGACAAGTGACACATTTTTCCAAGGGACGTCCATAACATCATATTCTGACAACTATTGGACGATTTTATTCAGCTTAGGAAGTACCTCTAGCAATAATAAGGCTTCAAACTATCTCCATCAACCCTTTTAACTACCACAGATCCTTCCTAAGCTGCATAATATCATCTAAATACAGCTAGAATAAAATATAACACGTCGCTGGTACTCAAAGGGTTAGATATTTGAGTAGCGAAACAGTGAACGAAACTGGCAGTTGTTATAAATACCGGTGGTTCGAACATGTGATCAGGCTGAGGGTAAATTGCCATGTTACTCAGCTATAAGGTATATTTTGTATCGAAATATGCCGTTAATTATGAAAACTTGGCATTAATACGACACACAGCCATTGTAGTTTCATATATTTCCATTAAGTATCGAGAAATCAGCTAATAAGAGATTCAATTTATGATCAGCTGGAAAAAAATAGAGTTGGGGTTTGGTGGTGGAAATTGTTTCATTTGTTATCGTTTATTTTCTTTTGAGCATGGAGTAGGGCCTATATATATGAGGATCGGTCAGAGTTTTACCTAGTACGAGTGTTGACGTTGTTGGAGGAACTACTACACGCTTGGGAGGAGACATTTTACTGGTGAGATGCTTGTAAATCAGGGTAGTTTACCTTGGAGTTATTTTGGTCAAATTCTAGTTCCGGTTTCACAGCGAATTTAGCGTTTTGAGTTTTTGTTTTTCTCAGTTTTCTCTAATATAGAGTGTTGTTTTATACTAGGGTCCAGGACTGGCGGAAATGAATATTCACCCATTATCCAACAATCTAAAAACACGACCCCCACTAGGCCTAGTGGGGAGGGCTATGAAGATCAGGGAAATTGCGGGATAAAAGACGAAAATAAAGGGTAACATTAGTCTAACCTAACCACCTAACCTAACCTATCCTAGTATTATAGGTGGGGGATGCCACCCCCACTGGTTTGGTATTAAAATATATATGGAGTTCACTGTTCAATACGTTGCGTTCTGTGAGTGAGGTTCTGAATCTGGAGGGTGAGACTGTGAAGCCCTTGAACGAAGCTATCAGCAGCTTCAGAGATGGAGCTGCTTCGAGCCATGATAGGATGCTTGACATGTCTCACTCCCCAGACTGGAAAGAGACTCACGGGTTCACTGTTAAATTTAAAGGGTAACATTAGCCTAACCTAACCAACCACCTTACCTAACCTATCCTAGTATTATAGGTGGGGGCTGCCGCCCCCACACCCCCGCTGGTTTGGTATTAAAATATATATGGAGTTCACTGTTCAACAGGTTGCGTTCTGTGAGTGAGGTTCTGAATCTGGAGGGTGAGACTGTGAAGCCCTTGAACGAAGCTATCGGCAGCTTCAGAGATGGAGCTGCTTCGAGCCATGATAGGATACTTGACATGTCTCACTCCCCAGACTGGAAAGAGATCTCACGGGTTCACTGTTAAATTTAAAGGGTAACCTTAGCCTAACCTAACTACCTTACCTAACCTAACCTATCCTAGTATTATAGGTGGGGGCTGCCGCCCCCACACCCCCGCTGGTTTGGTATTAAAATATATATGGAGTTCACTGTTCAACAGGTTGCGTTCTGTGAGTGAGGTTCTGAATCTGGAGGGTGAGACTGTGAAGCCCTTGAACGAAGCTATCGGCAGCTTCAGAGATGGAGCTGCTTCGAGCCAGGATAGGATACTTGACATGTCTCACTCCCCAGACTGGAAAGAGATCTCACGGGTTCACTGTGTTAAATTTAAAGGGTAACATTAGCCTAACCTAACTACCTTACCTAACCTATCCTAGTATTATAGGTGGGGGCTGCCGCCCCCACACCCCCGCTGGTTTGGTATTAAAATATATATGGAGTTCACTGTTCAACAGGTTGCATTCTGTGAGAGAGGTTCTGAATCTGGAGGGTGAGACTGAAGCCCTTGAACGAAGCTATCGGCAGCTTCAGAGATGGAGCTGCTTCGAGCCATGATAGGATACTTGACATGTCTCACTCCCCAGACTGGAAAGAGATCTCACGGGTTCACTGTTAAATTTAAAGGGTAACATTAGCCTAACCTAACTACCTTCCCTAACCTAACCTATCCTAGTATTATAGGTGGGGGCTGCCGCCCCCACACCCCCGCTGGTTTGGTATTAAAATATATATGGAGTTCACTGTTCAACAGGTTGCATTCTGTGAGAGGTTCTGAATCTGGAGGGTGAGACTGTGAAGCCCTTGAACGAAGCTATCGGCAGCTTCAGAGATGGAGCTGCTTCGAGCCATGATAGGATGCTTGACATGTCTCACTCCCCAGACTGGAAAGAGACTCACGGGTTCACTGTGTTAAATTTAAAGGGTAACATTAGCCTAACCTAACTACCTTACCTAACCTATCCTATCCTAGTATAATAGGTGGGGGCTGCCGCCCCCACACCCCCGCTGGTTTGGTATTAAAATATATAGAGTTCACTGTTCAACAGGTTGCATTCTGTGAGTGAGGTTCTGAATCTGGAGGGTGAGACTGAAGCCCTTGAACGAAGCTATCGGCAGCTTCAGAGATGGAGCTGCTTCGAGCCATGATAGGATGCTTGACATGTCTCACTCCCCAGACTGGAAAGAGATCTCATGGGTTCACTGTGTTAAATTTAAAGGGTAACATTAGCCTAACCTAACAACCTTACCTAACCTATCCTAGTATTATAGGTGGGGGCTGCCGCCCCCACACCCCCGCTGGTTTGGTATTAAAGTTATAAAAGATTGACGGTCGCCGAAAAAAAAATTGAAGTCTACGGTATTTACTTCACAATCTTCAGCTTTGGATAACAGGAGGTAAATATTAACTTTTTCACAGTAATTATAATTCCATTTGCGCCGCTACTGACCGATATAGGAATGAAGTATGGTATATGACAAATTTATAGAAGCCATATAAATTGATGAGTGTGCTGTGAAACCGGATCTAGAATAATACCCAGCAGTCAAGTGAGTTCACTGCTCAATAGATGACTTTCTGAGAGAGAGTTGTCTGAATCTGGAACGAGACCTCACGGGCTCAGTGTTGAGCACACTAGGTCTGGAGTCCAGTAGTCTTAGTGGGGGCACACAATTTGGAGTGTATACCGGTAACTGTAAAATTTGGCTTGGCATGATCAGATATTGGGGTTGGATTATTTATTACAGAAACTGAGGTTCGGTAATTTTGTTGATAAATGTTTCGCAATGTTCCCGTTATAATATCCTCAAGTAACTTATTAAGAACTGGTCAGGGGACTGGTTATAACTTGTAGGATGTTTAATTGACGTGCAGAAATCAGTATTTACTGAGAAATAAGTCTTTAAATGCGCTATGGGTCACCCAGGGTCCCTGCCCTGTTTCCCAGGTAAACTATGACCAGTTCAGGCAAAAATCCACCAGGGGGCAGCAGGTAGGCTATGCTGAAATCTGTCCATAAAAAAACTTATATTATTTAGTTATTTAGGTTAAGTTAGGTTAAGTTAAGTTAGGTTCTTTATTATCTATCTATAGAATAAGAGTCTGGTGAAACATAGCGCATCTGTTTTTTATGGACGGATTTCCGCATAGCCTACCGGCTGCCCACTGGTGGATTTTTGCCTGAACTAGTCATTGTTTACCTGGGAAACAGAGGGCAGGGACCCTGGGTGACCCATAGCGCATTTTAAGACTTATTTCTCAGTAAATACTGATTTCCGCACTTCAATTAAACATCCAAGTTATAACCAGTCCCCTGACCAGTTCTTAATAGTTACTTGAGGATATTATAACGGAAACATTGCGAAACATTTACCGATTTTCTTTAACCTCGTCATAGTGAATTATAAATGTAAATGCGAGTATTTGCTTTGATCATTGTGGGAAGTCGGTTTTGCTGAATAATAAAGGTCACTGGGCAGTTTGTACCGGAATGTGGTGGTTTACAAGTATACATTTTTGCAGCGCAGAGTGTAGAAACAGGCTGGGACATCTGGCAGGAGTGACTGTTGGATCCTGCCTGTACCCTGACAGTCGGGGCATACTCTCCAAGGGTTAAGTCAGTGACTGTTGGATCCTGCCTGTACCCTGACAGTCGGGGCATACTCAAAGGGTTACGTCAGTGACTGTTGGATCCTGCCTGTACCCTGACAGTCGGGGCATACTCTCCAAGGGTTACTGTTATGCCCTGTTTTTCTACAAGTTTAACTTGGGTAATGTGAGTTCTAAATTGACTGGGTATATAAGGCTGCATGCACAATACAAGATATGAGGAATAGAGAACACAAAGAAACACATGGTAGCAAGTTACATGATCACGTTTATTGATATACCACTGCAGAATACTTGTGTAAGACAATATAATAGAATTGAACAACACTAGCATAAGTGGATCTGGATGGAGCCTAGTCTCCCACTTCCAACGTTCAGGTATTAATCTTCTGATCACTGGCTTTGATTTCACAGGTTTATATACCGAAGACCATCAATGTTACTTATAGATTCATATTCACTGTTAGATTTATTACTGGTAGCTCTGGTGCACAAGTAGTAGTTCAGACTAGATTAGACACGTATTTTTAGAGCACGGGAAATCTAGTAACCTCAGGGGGTACTGATCTAAGTTTTATATCCTTGTCTCAGAAATACATAGAACGCAAATCAGTGGGCGAACGTTAGATATCACTAGAGTTTTAATATCTGAATAAGGTAATTACGAGAGTCAAGGTCGCCTGTTAATTAAAGAGCACTGATCGCTTAGTACGTCCCAAATGGAATGGTTAATGGTCACTTAGCTCTACTCCCACTAGTTCTGTATATTTTGATAGAACTAAACTTAAAGATGCCCTTAAATTCCTCCTTTTCAATACTTATGTTAGATTCGGGCCGTACATTTTCAAACAAATATTAGGAATTCCTATGGGTGGAAATGCTAGCCCTTTAATTGCAGACTTATTCTTGCTTGCTTTAGAATTTAAATATATAAAAGACTTAGTTGACAGTAGCAAGAAAAATAAAATTCCAGAAAAATTAGCACTTGCTAAACTGTTAAGTAATAATAGTAGATATATTGATGATATTCTTGTTTGCAATTTGTTAAATTTTAATCAAGTTGCTAAACTTATTTACCCTAATTCTATTCCCCTCACACAATGTAACGTAAATTATAAAGTTGAAAATTTTCTTGATATAAATATAGAGATTGTTAATGAACAGTGCATACTTAAAGTATATCACAAAGTTGATGATTTTAATTTTAACGTAATAAACTTTCCTTTCCCTAGTAGTAATATCGATAGTAAAATCACTTATAATTGTTTTTATTCCCAATTAATAAGATTTTGTAAAATCTGCACTAAAGTAGATGACTTTTGGGCTAGAGCTAGGTTACTATACAGACTCTTAGTGGACAGAGGTTTTGAGGCAAGTAAATTGTTCCATAAATTTAATCTTTTTAGGGTCAATTATTGTGACTGTATTCTAAAATTTGACATCAATAATTTTAATCAAGCATTTTTAACTTGAAGTTTCTTGTATAACCTCTGCTTACTTTTTGTCTGTATTTATTGTTTATCTTTTTCTATTATTATTATTATTAATATTGATGATTTTTTAAATTTATTGTTCTTGTTAAAAGAGTACTCTGTTTAAATCTGTTGTTACTTCATATTTTGCAATTATTTCTCTTTATATTATATGTATGCATTGTCGATAGTATCAATTGCTTACTTTTGCGATTTCCTTAGTTTATTTGTGCTATAAATGTAGGTTATTTGTAGGGTAGTTATTGATAGGGGTCACTTGAGGCATGCTATGCTTACAGGTACCTACCGGATAGCACTATCGTTAGTGAGTGCTGTACTGTATTTTATATATTATTTTGTAATAGTATAGATATCTTATCAATATTTGTATTTTTTACTATTGTTAATGTCTTGTCATGTTGCAAATTTGATTTTAAATAATATTTTGACATTTAACATGTAGTTTCTTTATTCATGCAGAGTTTAGTAAAATTTGCCAGAACGTCCCGGACTTCCCAAACTTGACTACTTCCTTTAACGTGACGATAGTGCGTTGTTATATGTGCGATTAGTTTGCTTGGGAAACAGATTAACTTGCTCATGTAGTAATGTACACCCTATGTGGTGGATTGTGTTCTTTTATTTAATAATTTTCATTTTAGTAAGCGTTGTTTCCACATAGCGATTTTGATAATTTAATTTGACTTTATATTGTCCTTGTCCCAATTTTGGTTTGTTTAGTTTGCAAGTTTTACATTTTAATTTTAATTAAAGTATGAGTTACACTGGGCAAGGTCTTAGCCACTTCGTAGAAATATTAATTAGTGAATCTCTAAACAGCACAGTAATATGTAGTACTGCTAAAGGGAATCTTGGGTAGTATCTGATGGGTCTGGTCCTGGTTATCTTGCGTCCATGATGTTGGGGGCTAACGACTGGTTCCGCGGCCGTCCAGGGGGGCCATATGTGTGAAGTTCTTCAATACGTGGGCAGGTCCTTCTATCCAAATCTGCCACGGAGTCTGCCGGTTCTGGGATCTCACTCCGGAACAACACAAGGGCAGAGCTAGAAATTAACTGCAGGGTAGTGACCCCTGGTTGGTGTCTAGCTTTCAACTGATTTGACTGGGGGCGGGAGTTAGATTTATAGGCTCGGTTCTGGACCCTGTAGACAGTAGGGATCTCGAGTCTTATGGACTTAATTGAGCCCTCAATAGATATGGGGACTAGGTAAGATGGTATTTACTGTTGTGGCACAGGGCGATAGGAAGCCTTTATATTTTCATATAACTGAGCCTTAGTAAGAGGTACTATTTTGGCTATACTGGACGTATTTAGGGGAGAGAGACTGGATCTACTTTGCGAGGAGGATGGGGACAGCTGTGATAGGAGCGTCTCTAGATTGTTCAATCTTCATTCTATGGTATAGCTGAGGTGCTAATTTAGTGATCAGAGCATGCAAGAAAGGTAAATGGTTTATTGTGAGGTAATAGAGGTTAGTAAAGGTGTTAGTCATTCATGGTTAGTTCATTGATAGGAAGAATTCCTGTGCTACCTGGCAATGACTCGAAAGTCAAAACAGGGGCCAGGTATACCTCCGCGGGGGTGGGGATCTCCCTCCTCGGGTGGGCAACAAGGGGGAGCTGGGCGCCCTCTCTCTGATATAGTCGTCCGGCGGCTGTGGCTAGGGGCTTGCCATATCACCAGTGTTTGTAATAACCCTCTGTGTATGAGACAGATGTGAGTGTCTTTTATACCAAAACCGAAGGTGCCTTAGCTAGCTGGTTTTACTCGGCTGGTTGTTAATTGTAGGTTTTGCTGGATATGGTGGAGACTGGGTTGCTAACTCTGCCACATTTATCTGGAAGTATGGCAATAGAAGTTAGTTACTGGCGGGGCGGCTAGCCTCGCACCGACGACCATTGGGTGCAGGGTTGTGAATGTGTTGTAAGAGAATAGATGGCATGCAAGGGGCTAGTAAAGTTCTAATGTTGTTCTGGCCTACTAAGTGAAGGTAGGCTGGATAGGAGTATATATATAAAAGGTTGGAGAGCGTTAGTAACGGACAATTCAAGGATCTTCAAGAGGTATGAGAGAGAGGCTAGGTCAGACAAGAGTCGAGAAGCGCGGGTGTCTTAATGAGAGGGGGGGAAGAGTTCAAGGGCTACAGGGAAATTTTGCCCCTAAGGTCCCTGGGCGTGGGGGTGGCATTAGGCTACAATTGATATGGAAGTTTGAAAAGGCAGTAGAATAAGTTAGCCAAATGCTACCGGGGAATGCAACTATGGGGTGGTATATGAGTCTGGAAAAGATAGAGTTATGTGATCAGTCAGAGGGTTATGGATACTATTAGTTGGCCCTGGGAACTGCGTTTTCTATTAACCCCTTCAGACATTTATGACGCAGAGGTTGCCAGATTAGCAATAAGAAATAGAGTTCTCTCACTCTTATAATTACCTCTCCAAAATTAGTTTTCTGCCCACATCTAACTCAAAGACAACTGCAGAGGTTGAAGTAACTAAAATAAAGGTTTGTAAAAAACCCTGATGGTAATAAAGGCTTTAAAGTATCCCTAATAGGCTCAAAATTGCGTCATATGTCGGAGAGGGTTAAATATAAAATACCAACCACAGCGGCAGTTCGTAGGGGTACTTAGTTATTGTTTCGGGGTACTTATGACAGATACTGATAACCAGGTTATCTTATATAATCTCTGGTTGGGGTAAGAGGTGTAAGACACGAAGTAAATTGGCGTAGTGTGGACTGTGGATACGAAGGAGGCAAGGGGAAGACTTATGACAATTGTGGAAAGTAAATGGAAAAAGGTGAACACAATGGCGGATAAAATACTTAACCTAAGGATTGCATACATCGATGAACTATGACATTATAGTCGTCGTCCTAATAAGGTGATGAAACCTGGTTGATCTGTACTTGGCACAATACGACACAAGGACACTGCCGCTATGTCGCATCAATGCTGGTGGCAGTTAATATTAGACTTAGTTACTAGAGGAACAATGCAAGGGGTGACTGAGCACGGGTTACACATATCTATACTCGTCATGGAAAATGATATAAGAGGTCTAGAGACAGCGTGGGTGTTTTAACTTCTAAGATATATAACATCTACTTCTCGGATGCAAGAACATACATAGATATAATTATGGCTGTCTGATGTGTTGGCATTGGCTCAACGTCGGGACAGGCATGGGTGTTTTTAATATGAATGTATATTCCTGTTCATCATCTTTGTAGTTAGGAGTGTAGGACACGAGGGGGTTAGTGTACGTGAGGTGTGGAAAATGGTCAGTTTTAGAAAAGGTAAATGGGTGTGTCCTGGAGCTGTTTAGCCCTGCGGGCTTGGGCCTGTCTGAAATGGCTGGCTCGGTCAGCTGGTCCTTTCGTTCTGTGGACCTTTCCTTTGGTGTTTCTGTGTGGTGTTCGTTCATGGCTTCTGTGGTGGGCTTCTCGTTCTGGGGCATTTTAGTTAAGTCAGTGACTGTTGGATCCTGCCTGTACCCTGACAGTTGGGGCATACTCTCCAAGGGTTACGTCAGTGACTGTTGGATCGTTCCTGTACCCTGACAGTCGGGGCATACTCTCCAAGGGTCAAGTCAGTGCTGTGGGTCACTGTATCTGCTCAGCTGTCTACCTTGCTTTACCAAGTTGGCCTGCTTTGGACATTCCAGCAATTTCGGAATCTCTGGAGTACATCCTTCCGGGCCGCAACAGATAAGCCCTTATGGAGTGTCCCTTATCTTTTAACCCTCAGACATATGACGCGATTTTGAGCCGATTAGGGATACTTTAAAGCCTTTGTTACCATCAGGGGTATTTAGAGACCTTTAGTTTAGTTACTTCAACCTCTGCAGTTGTCTTTGAGTTAGCTGTGTTGAGCCTATTGGGGATACTTTAAAGCCTTTGTTACCATGAAGGGTATTTATAAACCTTTAGTTTAGTTACTTCAACCTCTGCAGTTGTCTTTGAGTTAGCTGTGGGCAGAAAACTAATTTTGGAGAGGTAATTATAAGAGTGAGAGAACTCTATTTCTTATTGCTAATCTGGCAACCTCTGCATCATACGAGTGTGAAGGGGTTAAAGAGAGATGTAAAGTGTTGTGGAGCATAATAATTGCTATGTTGCAAAAGAAAATAAAGTTGTTTGAAGATCAGCTATATATTTAATAAGTTTCCTATTTCTTATAATATAATTATCCAAAAATCTAAATTACGTGGAATGAGTTATACTTTAAGGGGATGTTTTTAGTTTGTTTCCTACTCTTCCATCAATCTTAAAATGTCACCCCCTTGACCCCCTTTCAAGATAAATTTGTAAATTTTTCAGTAGAAAAATTTCGGGGGCCGGGGGAGTGCTGGAGTGACCTTGGTGACCCTGGTCTCTGGGTCTTCTCCTGGGTGGCCTAGATATGTGTGAGTTTTTTTTTTTTATGTGTTTATTTGTTGTTTTATGTTGTTTTCCCTGTTCTTGCTCTGTCTTGAGTCGGCTACCCCCAAAATGGGGATTGGGCCTGAGCATATAGATAGATAGATTATATTTTGTAATTATAAGATTAGTCTATGCATTTTTAGGTTTCTTTGTATTTTTAGTTGGCCTATAAGTATTGAATTATTCTAGTTATAGGACTTTTGAACATATGATACTCATGTAGATAAGATAGGGCAGGATGGGATTTTGGCGCAATTTGATCTGAGTGGAACCCTGTCAGGGGTTAATCCTTGTTATATGTGTTGTACGGTGAGTTTAATATTTATTTCTTAGTGAACTTATTTGTGAATATACGAAGGTTAATTTGTGGATTATGTGAATGACTGATTTATTATTTAGGAGTTATAATTGATTACAGTTGTGCTGTGGGAAAACCTTTTGAGACATGTCAAACTTTTACTTTTGGTATTATATAATCTTAAACATACAGCCTCCCTGAACCCCCACACACCATGCAAATAAGCTATATAGGCAACTTAAAAATAGGACACCCTGCGGACCTGGTTTGTTTTGGTTTAAAGATGCAGCGCCATCATCCAAGTCAGTATAGCGAACTATCGCTAGATCCTGCCTCAAAAGTAGCTAGATGGCCAGTAAATAGTGAATAAATGCTGAAAACCCGCTCGAATAATGACAAAATATCTATAATAATGCTAAAATCTCCAGAATCTCGAATTAGTGGCGGCATATTGAAAAAAGTCCGCTAGGTCGAAATAACTAAATCTAGCAATAATGTGCCTGGATTGGCAACCCTGCCACAACAAGACTATCTAACCAGCTGATTGTAACCCCTTCAGTACCGGAGACTTCTTTTTATTATATTGTGGCTACAATTAGATGTTATGAAGCTTATGAAGGATAAATTGTGATAATCAGTAGCCTTTTATTTGGTTGACGTATTTCTTGAACTGAACAAAATAGTCTAATGGCTGCTAGAAAATAATGAAAAGATGTGAGTGGTATAACAGGGTTAACCCCTTCAGACTCTTATGACTCCGAGTTTGCCAGATTAGCAATAAGAAATAGAGTTCTCTCACTCTTATAATTACCTCTCCAAAATTAGTTTTTTGCCCACAGCTAACTCAAAGACAACTGCAGAGGTTGAAATAACTAAACTAAAGGTTTATAAATACCCCTGATGGTAACAAAGGCTTTAAAGTATCCCTAATAGGCTCAAAATTGCGTCATATGTCGGAGAGGGTAATGGGTAAAAATGTATTAAACGAATTAAACTTTAAAACAACTAAAACAGGAACCGCACAATGTAAAAACAAAAATGAAATCACTATGACGAGAACTGAAAATTTAGCAAAACTATATGAACACAAAAATATATGAAATTGACCACTTGCGAGTTTTGGTCTATAAAGCCGCTGTCACACGAGCGCTTTTTCCTTCAATTTTCCAAGAGCAAGTTTGTTTTCGTATTATTTCGGGACTCTCGCACTGGTAGGCCTATCGGTAACTAGACTGAAGGTAGATTATGTTAGGCGGCTGAATTTTTTTTAAGGTGTAATTTTTTAAGCTTCCAGACCATAATTGCCTATAAAAATTGCTCAAAAAAGGGCTCGTGTGACAGCGGCTTAAGGAAGTTTGAGCTGTGGCCATCAATATTTAGCAGAATTGTCAGCTAAAATACGGCCATGATACATAATTATATAAGGCAGCATTCAAGGAGACTACTGCAAGACTTCTTCTTACCTCTGACCGGGTATAGGCTATCTTAGTGTTTACTAGCCTATACCCCTTTGAAAGGACATTAGCCTAACCTAACAACCTTACCTAACCTATCCTAGTATTATAGGTGGGGGCTGTCGCCCCCACACCCCCGCTTTGACTTAGATTTTTGGTGTATTTGTCTTTGAAGTGGGTATTTTTCAATTTGTTGATTACCAAAATCCTCCATGTGGACTATATGGAGAACAATATGGCGAATCTATTGGTGCCTATTTTCCCTAATAAATTGTTTCTCATAACGCTGCACTAGTGTCGTTGACTATAACCAAGATCATTCGTGCCATTTATGTGTATTTTTTTTCCTGGCGAGCGATATCGAGCCTGTAATTTTAGAACGCCGGAAATGTACAAATTTATCTTGAAAGGGGGTGACTTTCTTTTAAAAGGTTAAAGTCTAGCGAGGAAACAATAAAATATTAAAGTAGATATACAAAAATATTACCCCCTTAATTAGATACTAGGGTAGACTTCTGAAATCCATTATTACCCATCAAGCAATATCTTTAAAACCCTCGCAACTATCAAGGGAAGGGCTAGGATGATCATAGAAAAGATTGAGTTAAGGGGAGATTTCCACTTGAGGGATTGTTTTCTGGATCCCTTTCTCCCTCATGTTTAGCCCCATTGCTTTTGAGATTTTAAGACTTTCGCCCCATTAGTTTGACGATCTTAAGAACTTTCGCCCCATTTCTGTCAATTTTAAGACCTTTCGTGCCAATTAGGTGTCTATTTTTTCCTGGCGAGCAATAGCAAGCCTGTAATATAAGAGGAACCGGCCTTAGGCCGGGACAGTTTTCTACCGAAAAATTTACAAATTTATCTTGAAAGGGGGTCTAGGGGGTGTAATCGTAAGCTGGATGGAAATATAGGGAACAAACTAAAAACCTCCCCTTAAATAAAGTAAATTAATCCTTTCAAATAGGTGCACACTTCTTTGGACCGGGTTTTTTTCAAGCTTGATTCGAGGCATAGGAAAAATAAATAAATAAAAATAATAAATATCCGAGTATAATCCTGTGTAGCGGGAGGACCTGTACATATATCTCAAAATTGTGCTAATGTTAAAATATTTTGACATTTTACATTCATAAATAGTCCACTAATATACTAAGTTAGGTTTTGTTTAGGTTAGGTTAAAGACATTGTTCAATGATTCTTCGTAAATAGGCATCTGAAAATCAGTTCCTCCCGCTACACAGGATCTTACCTTACCTCCCCACGAAGTCCAACCACCAACTAACCTCCTCTGCTGGCTTGGTCCCACACTATGGTTAAAATGGTCGTCACTCCCAATCCCCCCCCCCCCCCCAACAGGGTACTCTCTCCTTGTTCAGTCACCCCCACCTCCCCCTTTCCCCCATAACTGCTCTTCCAATGTTCCCTTACCCACTCTAAACCACTGTTTGGACACTTGATCCTCAGTGTTTTGGAGGACAAGCAGCCTAGAAGGGTCACTAGACCTGTTGTTGCTTGATTTCCTTTGTACCTTTGTACTTACCTCCCCCCCCCCTACCCTTAACAACCCCTCCCTCATTGCTCAAGTCCCCCCACCCCGGCCCCCCTGCTAATTTAATACCCCCCCCCACCCCCCACCCCCCTCCCCTTACATGGGCACCATCATCGTTCAGTCCTTTCCGCCCCCCCCCCCCCTAACGAACCAATATGACAGCAATAATATAAAAATCGAAATTATTCTAAACCATTATGAAACATCGACCAGCAATATGAACCTCTATTATATAAGCACATTAGGCCCAGAATGAACCCCTATCGGTACCGGTCACGTCCCTTTGTATCTGTTTTTAGTCATAGTTAGATTATTTTATGCAGCTTAGGAAGGTTGTGTGGGCGTCAGAAAGCTATAGTTGTGATAGTTTATATGCCATTAACCCCTTCTGTACCGGTGACAGCCTTTTTAATTAAGTAACACCCCGTTCTTAACATTATAATCATCAATTACAAACCCCAATGCAAGCATAATTATGGTCCTCCCGGGATTCCAACGCTGGACACCACACCCAGAACATAGGCATCTAAACCATTACACCACCAACACAGTTCCATTTAGACGAATTAATGCGGTTTAATCACTTCTGTATCAGGAACTTCCTTTCCATCATATTCTGGCAACTATTAGAAGATTATATTCAGCTTAGGAAGGACCTCTAGCAGTAATAAGGTTTCAAACTATCTCTACCAACCCTTTCAAATACCACAGATCCTTCCTCAGCTGCATAATATCGTCTAAATATAGCTAGAATGAAATACAACACGTCACTGGTAGTTAAAGGGTTTAACCCCTTCTGTACCGGCGACGTCTTATATTTGTGTATTGTAGCTACCATTCGACGATTTTAGTCAGTATAAAAAGGACCTCTAGCAATTAATAGGCTTCGAACTATTTCACTCCACCATTTGTAGGCTACAACCACAAAAAATCGACAGCTAAATGACACGAAGTCTTACTATTGACAGAAAAGGGGCGAAAGGTCTTAAAGGTAACTTATTGTAAAACTACTGTATGTAAAATGTTTGTCAATAAAAGTTTTTAATTGAATTTAAATCGCCAAACAAGCATGAGGGAGAAAGGTGTCCAGCTCCCCTTAACCCTTTCAGTACCGCGCACACTTTACCTTCCCACACAGTCCAACCACCAACTTTATTCTGGTCCCCTTCCTCATACTTAACCCCATTAGTTTTAAGATTTTTATAAAGTTTGCCCCATTAGTTTGTCTATTTTAATACATTTCGCCCCATTTCTTTGTCAATATGAATGAATACCTTTCGTGTCATTAATTGTGGAGGCACTGGCCTTCGCGTGAAATTGTTCTACCGAAAAATTTACAAATTAATCTAGTAGGGGGATATCTAATGGATTTTTTAAAAGTTGGATTGAAGTCTAGGGACTCTCGGAGGAAACTAAAAAAATAAATAGACTCCCAAAATAACCACTGTACCTTAAGACCGCGCGCACACGTTACCTTCCCACCACACAGTCCAACCACCAAATGACCGCCTCTGCTGCCTTGGTCCCACACTATGGTTAGGTGGTCCAGGTACCCCCCCCCCACACACCACAGGCTTTCCCCCACCTCCCCCCCTCTCTGCTTGCTCAGTCAGGCGCCCCTCCCCCTTTCCCCCATAACTGCTCTACCTCCGTCAATTTACCCCCCCCCCCCCCTACCCCCTAAACCTGCCAATTTACTATCCTCTCTCTCTCTCTCTCCCCCCCCCCCCCCCGCCCCCCCTTAATGGGCTCTCTATCATTGTTCAGTCCTAGCCCCTGCCGCCCCCCCCCCCACCTTCCCCCTAACGAACCAATATGACCGCAAATATAAAAATCTCAATTATTCCAACCCAATATGAACCTCTATTATATAAGCACATTAGGCCCAGAATTAACCCCTTTAGGTACACTCACGCATACTAAAAGTTCTCAGGGGTCCTTCCTTTCCCTACTCCACCCTGGACAGGTGGAAGGGGAGAGTCGCTTCAAATGTACCCCCCACCTTCCAAGCCCCAAACTATCCCCAACTCCCCATGGCCCTTCCTTCTCTAGCTGGCAGTTAGTGATTAGCGACGATGTAATACATGTATCATGTATTATAAATTATTGTCAAACCATCATTGCATGCTGTATTGCATTTTTAGGCTTTTACCCCCTCATTTTCCCTGAAATCCATACCCCTCCCCACTAGTGGGGGGCGTGTTTTTAGATTATTGGATAATGTCCTAGCATGTTTCACATGCTTGCACCGTCAGGGGACATCCTGACGACGTATACAGACAAAACACACATAACAAAGCCACTCCAACACCTTCCTCTCTCTCCAACACCCCTTCTCCCCTCTCAACACTCTTCTCTGAGCTATTGCCGATAAAAATGGCATGTTCAGTCCTGTAAAGAATCGTAAGATTCAGAGTCGTAAAGATTCCAGGACGAGCTCATTAGCGGCGGATCCCCAGATCGACCATGGTGATTGTCACCTAAACATCTGCAAAACTAATGGGTAAATACTCATTTCAGCTCCTCTTCAGTATAAAACAACACTAGCCTATAGGCCTATATGAAGGAAAAATAAAAAAAAAAAAAATATAACTCGCTGAAATCGCTGTCGGTCCAAAAAGTCAGGTTTACCCGGAAATGTGTTAAGAGTCGGAGTTAGACTGAGTTTGTTTTCTCTTGTCTTCTTGTTGAGAATATAGCCTAGCCTAGCTACAAACCTACTAAAATCTACCATATGCCGGTCACCTTCCTTTATGATCTCCCTCCGACATCAGACCCTTGCTTGACTTTGCTTCTGTTTGGAATACTGGATTTCAAGGCGATCTTAATTTTCTAGTCTGTTCAACGTCGATGGTCGAAACAAGTAACCAACCACTCAAGTCTCGCTTATCATGATCGTCTCTCTACCTTAAACTTGTTTTCAATTAAAGGCAGATTGTTGAGGACCGACCTTATTCAGTGTTACAAAATATTCCATAATCTCTCGCCCATTACAGTAAACCCCATGACCTGTTCACTGTCACCCCACCAAGGAGTAAGAGGTCATAAACACAAGATCTTTGTTTCCCACACAGAAACCGAAGCAAGAAAAAGGTTTTTCTCCTGTCGTATAATCCATCAATGGAACTCCCTACCGGTACCAGCTGAAATAGTTAATTCCCCCTCCCTTGCTCAATTCAAATTCAAATTGACCTAACACCTCCACAACTCACTCTTCAACCCATAAAATCCCCCTTCCCATTGTTTAGCAACATCTCAACCCCTGATAAACTACCCCATCATATTATTGGTCCGACACACACACTAGCCTACCAGTCACCCCATAGTCAAGCATCCCCAGTGCATTCAAATGTTGCATCTGACTGGCGTGTCATGCTATCTCCTGGGCTGCCTAATCCTTGGCCTGTCATGCGCTACCGATTGGCGGCCCTACCAGGTGAGTTAGGGTAGTAAAGCTGTGAAGCTTCAAGCTTAGGCTATGTCACGTACCCTACCTGGGCGGAGTGGACCTCAGGTGCGGATAAGGATTCACAGGGAGGTGATGTGGAAACCGTAGACGTTCAGGGGAAGGCCCCCATGGCCCCGCAGTCGACGTAGAACGCCCGCCCAACCTCAGGAACAAGAGAGTTTATTATGGTGTTCCAGACCACGGACAAGGCGAACAGCTGATGTGGATGGGTGGCTCCAGACTGGCAGAAGCATGTTTACTCTGGTTCAAAATCTTATGGGACCCTAGGAGTCATAACATATAAAAGGCGTCATCATGTGACATGGCTTTAAAAATTGCTAATAGTTACATAATCACTGATCATATGTTTGGAACTACTATTAATCCTTACATTACATAATAGTTACCAGGTCGTCTAGCAAATTATCGCGACAGGAGTGTCAAACTGGGTAATTTTTCTTTGATGAGACTGAAAACAGGAAGCAAATAGACACATACAGTGGCATTGATTTTTTGGCCATTTCATCACTTCTCAAAGACAGAATTTGAGCTATAAACCCATAATGTTTAATCTCTACATATACAATATAATGACATCAAATATTCTAATTGGCACCCGTTCACACCCTGGCGCTAGATCCCTTCTCACAAGTCGCTAGGAAGGCCAATGGCAATTAGTGGAATAAATGTAAAATAGAGATATGCTGGAAAACGCCCTCTAGGAATGTCCACAATTAATATAATAATTGCCCTAAAATTTATCAATTGCTGCAGAATATTTGCTAGAATTAGTGGCGCTATATTGAAAAAAAAAGAAAACCACTTGCTCTAGATCTAGACAGTAAATATCCGCCCAATGGCAACTCTGTCACAACGCGAAATCTAATCCAGATGGAGAGAGAGATGAGAGACTTATATTAAGTTATTCATAATTTTTATGGTTCATCCCTAGACCTCCATCCATGCTTTAAAAAAAATACTAGACTCCCTTGTTACAAGATACCATTTGTAAACTTTTCGAGTTACTCTTGGCTCCTCTTTCGCTCGCAAGGAAAATAAAGACACATAAATGGCCACGACAAAGGGCTTAAATATTTACAAAAACAGGTGGACAATGTTTGCAAGCCATTTGCTTTAGGATAGCCCTCGTTTTGTTGAGTTTTAGGACTATTTCTGGGCTATACCTATAATTATATTAAACTAGAGATTATTAGATTATCGCTTATGCTGGAGA
>CM064513.1:90491520-90511520 GCA_032716605.1 Paralithodes platypus
ATATCCGATAGCAAAGGGAAGTTGAAGGCAAGGATAGCAAAGAAGAAGAGAGAGATTTACATAGATACACTGGCCACACAGACCTTACGATCCCAACGAGGTGGTCAGGACTTAATTCTAGTAGATATGGCATATCCGATAGAAAAGGAAAGTTGAAGGAAAGGATAGCAAAGAAGAGAGAGAGAGATTGACTACTATAGAATGGATGGGCTGGGACTCCCCTTTTAACCCTTCTGTACTAGGTGTGTGTGTGAGGGGGGGGGGGGGGAGAGTGATTGCTTGTATGTGTGTGTAGGTAGGTATGTGTGTGAGTGAGTGAGTGAATGAGTGAAACGTTACTCTCAGTTTTTCTTCTATTCAACTGCTGAGCTCTGGAATTTTCTCCCAGCATCAGTCTTTCCCTCTACCTATGACTTCAATTGCTTCAAACTCCGTGTGTCCATGCATTTTGGCTTGAACGTACCTTGATTTTGGCCCTGTCACTCTTTCAACTCTGGGGGAGGCACTTGCTACAGGCAGTTCTGCTTTTTGTCTCCCTCACTCACATAGAAAACAAAAGAGAGAGAGAGAGAGAGAGAGAGCAAGAGCGAGAGCGAGAGCGAGAGCAAGAGCAAGAGCGAGAGTTCACAATAGCCCCCTAGCTCCTATGACACCAAGAAGGCTCCGGTGCTCATCAAACGAAGCCCTATAACCCCCCCCCCCCCCCTAACCCCCCCTCTCTCTCCCATCTCCTCATCCCCCCCCCACCCCCCCCCCCCCCCCCCCCCCCCTCCCCCACCACAGGCAGAAATCGATGAGGGGGACGGGACATTTGGGGGTAAAGGGGGCTAGTGAGGGTGTATGTGGACCCCTTTCTCCCTCATGTTTAGCCCCGTTAGTTTTGAAATTTAAAGATATTCGCCCCATTAGTTTGGCGACTGTAATTTAAGAGAAAACGGCCTTCGGCCGGGGCACTCTCCCCTTAATTGGTTTCTGGTGGATAAAAGTATGTTGAATTAGGTTAATATTATGGTATCTATAAATGTACCGTACTACAACCGTATTTTAGCTTTAAGTCTATATTATGGTATCTATAAATGTACCGTACTACAACCGTATTTTAGCTTTAAGTCTATATTTCGACGTCTGCGGCTTTTAACTTCCTTATAGCCTGAAACTCCGAAGTGGTCAATTGCCATGCATGCAATATTCAGCAACATTATACGATTGATGGCCTGATGAAACTATACGAAACGTTGTCAACAAAGTGATCCTCCTCATATGGTGTGTATATTCATTTAAGTACCCCACCTTCCTACTCATCTATTTATAAACACTCATTCTCATTCACTCACATTCACTTTCACTTTCTCTCTCTCACTCACTCACTCACTCACTCACTCACACACACACACACACACACACAGACACACTCTGTCACACACTCACACTCTCTCTCCCTCTCTCCCCGTCTCCCTCCCCCCTCTCTCTTTCTCTCTCTCTCTCTCTTTCTCTCTCTCTCTCTCTCTCTCTCTCTCTCTCTTCCTCTGTGGTGGGATTTCCTAATTAAATTCCAACTATAATTGAGGTAAAAGTGGCTCAGAGTGGCATGGCTGAGAGGCAGGCACACAGGCAGGTGGCTATGCAGATAGACAGATGGTTAAATAGGTAGACAGGTGGCTAGGCAGATGGTTAAACAGGTAAACAGATAGACAAGTGGCTAGGCAGATGGTTAAACATTGGTTAAACAGGTAGACAGATGGTTAAACAGATAGGCAGATTGTTAAACATATAGACAGGTGGCTAGACAGATGGTTAAACCGATAGAAAGATGGTTAAACAGATAGAAAGATGGATAAACAGATAGACAGATGGATAAACAGGTAGACATATGGCTAGACAGATGGATACACAGATAGACAGATGGTTAACTAGATAGACAGGTGGTTAAACAGATAGACAGATGGCTAGACAGATGGTTAAACAGACAGACAGATGGATAAATTGTTAGAGAGGTAGTGTGTGGCCGTTTGGGAGTGTGGCCGTTCACGTTTTTGTCGATTTTTGCAAGTATTCGTTATTTTTCTAGTTTTCTCCCTAGACCTCCATCAAATTAAAAAAAAAACATCCATTAGATCCCCCTTCTAGATTAATTTTGTACATTTTTCGGTAGAAAAATGTCCTGACCGAAGGCCGGTTCTTCCAACATTACAGGCTCACTATCGTTCACCAGGGAAAGAATCGACACCTAAATAGCCCGATAGGTGTAAATATTGACGAAGAAATGGGGCGAAAGATCTTAAAATCGACTAACTAATGGGGCAAACATCTTAACATCTGAAAACTAATGGGGCTAAACATGAGGGAGAAAGTGGTCCAGAAAACCGGCCCCTCCCCCCTTAAACACTTGTTGAGAGACCACCTGTTGCACCGCCACGAGATACTGCCTTCTCCACCCACACTCTTAATATTATGGGTACGAATAGGGTCATTAATGTGTCCATAATAGTATCTATGTAAAGGGCACTTTCTGTCTGTCTGTTTGCTCACGAACTATTCCCTCAGTTTTCAAGAGGGAGAGCCCATACTTGGCCTGCATACTAAGGGAGTGCCAGAATAGGTTTTAAGGGGAGGTTTTTACTGTGTTCCTTATATTTCCATCAAGCTTACGATTACACCCCCTAGACCCCCTTTCAAGATAAATTTGTAAATTTTTCGGTAGAAAAATTTTCCGGCCAAAGGCCGGTTCCTCTTAAATTACAGGCTCGCTACCGCTCGCCAGGGAAAAATCGACACCTAATTGGCACGAAAGATCTTAAAATTGACAGAAATGGGGCGAAAGTTCTTAAGATCGCCAAAATAATGGGGCGAAAGTCTTAAAATCTCAAAAGCAATGGGGCTAAACATGAGGGAGAACGGGATCCAGAAAACAATCCCTCAAGTGGAAATCTCCCCTTAAGCGGGGGTGGGGTGGGGGGCTCTACCTCAGTTTTCAAGATGAAGAGCCCATACTTGGCATGCATACTAAGGGGGTGCCAGAATGGGTTTTAAGCGAATTTTGTTTTTGTCCCCTCATCCCCCGAATGGAGGGGGACGGAGCCCCCCCCACACGGCCACAGTCTAGAACGGCCAAAATACTATGTGACCTTGGATAGATTAAATTAATTAGCCTATGTTTGGTTTAATCATGTTATATTTTGTTGTTTTGAGAGATTTTAGTAGAGAGAGAGAGAGAGAGAGTGAGTGTGTGAGAGCAAGAGAGAGTGTGTGTGTGAAAGAGTGAGTTCGAGAGAGAGTGAGTGAGTTAATTTATTTCGAAGTAGAGTCATATAGGGTGTGGTGGTGCGTGGTGCCGAGAAAGTTTGGAGTTACGAGTTAGTTAGAGAAAGATAGTTATATGAGAGAGAGAGAGTGAGTGTGTGTGTGTGTGGGTGTGAGTGAATTGGAGTTCGAGAGAGAGTGAGTGAGTTAGTTAGTTAGAGAGTCATGGGTGTGGTGGGCGTGGTGCGAGAAAGTGTGAGTTAAGAGTTAGTTAGAGAAAGAGAGTTAGAGAGAGAGAGAGAGTGAGTGTGTGTGTGTGTGGGTGTGAGTTAGAGTTAGAGAGTGTGAGAGAGAGAGAGAGTGTGTGTGTGTGTGTGTGTGTGTGTGTGAGAGAGAGTGAGTTGGAGTTAGTTAGAGAAAGAGAGAGAGAGAGTCATGGGTGTGGTGGGCGTGGTGCTGGGGGGGTCAGAAATTGGTTGGGAAAATAAAGTGGCGCTTCTCTATTGGAACACAGGTGCTCTCTCTCTCTCTCTCTCTCCTCTCTCCTCGCTCCTCTCCATCATCGGGCTCCCTCTCTCTCTCTCAAAATCTCATCCTCCGCTCTCTCGTCTCCCTCTGCATCCTCTCTCCTCGATCATCTCCATCATCTCTCTCTCTCTCTCGTCTCCTCGGCTCTCTCATCTCTTCTCCTCCCTTCTCCATCCTCTCCCTACACTCTCGTCGTCCCAAACTCTTCCAGTCTCCTCCCACCTCGAAAGCACTCCCGTCGGCCCCTCGCTCTCTCGCGTTCATGCCCACACTCACCACCCTCCTCATCCCAATCACCACTCTCTCTGTCCCTTCGTTCAGACCTCTCCCCCTCTACACCCCGCTCTCCCATCCCTCTCATCCTCTCTCCAGCCTCCCGCCAGTCTCTCTCGTCCTCTATTCTTCCTCTCTCTCCCTCCTCCCGTCACTCTCCCAGCTCTCCTCCCCGTCCCTCACCTCCCTTCCCTCTCTTCTCTCTCTCTCCGTCGTTGAAAAAATTTTAGTGGGTCAAAAAAACAACGAGCAACAACTCGTCCTCCTCTCAACAGGGAGAGAGAGAGAGTGAGAGTGTTATAAGGAGTTACAAGGAATAGTTAGTATCTCGGAGGTCCATTCCGAGGAGATACTCGAAGTGGAAGGAGAGAGAGACTGTTTAGTGCACTACACTCTTTACAGAGTGTGACAAATACTATCTAGTCTCTTCTTGAACTGCTCTACTGAAGAACTACTTGCAACTTAGGAAGGAAGTTTGTTCCAGGTAGAACAGATCTTATAAATTGTGTGAAAAAGTTTCCACAGATACTAATGCTGAACCTTTTCAATTCTAATTTCCAGCCATGGTTGCGTGTTTTATTCATATTGAGGCTAAACATTTTGCTATAATCCACATTGTCAAACCCATTAAGTATTTGTAGTCTGCGTGTCTCCAACGAGAAGAGATCAAGAGCTCGCAACCGATCCTTGTAGCTCATTCTTCTAAGCGTTGGAATAAGCTTTGTAGCCCTAACGTGTACTCTTTCCAGTCGCTCTATATCTTTCATGAGTGCTGGAGACCAGAATTGAACAGCATACTCCAGGAGAGGCCGTATCAGAGAGAGAGAGAGCGAGAGCGAGAGAGAGAGAGAGAGAGAGAGAGAGAGACAAATAAAGAGAGAGAGACAGAGAGACAGAGAAAATCAATGAGCAAAAAAAGCGAAGTGATGGAACTGGCGAAGCGAGACAAAGATTAAGGGGAGATATCCACTTGAGGGACTTTTTTCTTGACTCCTTTCTCCCTCATGTCTAACCCCGTTGCTTTTGAGATTTTAAGACGTTCGCCCCATTAGTTTTGCGATTTTAAGAACTTTCACCCCATTTATGGCACTTTTAAGACCTTTCATCCCATTTAGGTGTCAATTTTTTCCTGGCGAGCGACAGCGAGCCTGTAATTTAAGAGGAACCGGCCGTCGGCCGGGAAATTTTTCTACCGAAAAATGTACAAATTTATCTTGAAAGGGGGTCAAGGGAGTGTAAGCTTGATGGAAGTCTAGGAAACACACTAAAAACCTCCCCTTAAACTGGACTAACTCTCCGTAACTTACCGCGGCCCTCAATGAGACCCTGCTAAATATTAAAGACGGACCACAAAAAGCTCTTGCTGACTGAGGAGGAGGAGGAGGAGGAGGAGGAGGAGGAAGAGGAGGAGGAAGAGGGAGAGGAGGAGGAGGAGGAGGAGGAGGAGGAGGAGGAGGAGGAACTACTTAATAATGGAGATAAAACTAGTCAACCTTTTCATGTGGGCGGAGGTTTGGCTGCAGGAAGCGGTTTGAATGACGACAACAGTCAGATTTAGCGGTTGAGCAGCGAAGATTATATATCACACAGCTAGCGCCTCATTAACACTTTGGCTGCGGGGAGCGGTTTGAATGACGACAACAGTCAGATTTAGCGGTTGAGCAGCGAAGATTATATATCACACAGCTAGCGCCTCATTAACACTTTGGCTGCGGGGAGCGGTTTGTATGAGGACAACAGTCAGATTTAGCGGTTGAGCAGCGAAGATTATATATCACACAGCTAGCGCCTCATTAACACTTTGGCTGCGGGGAGCGGTTTGAATGACGACAACAGTCAGATTTAGCGGTTGAGCAGCGAAGATTATATATCACACAGCTAGCGCCTCATTAACACTTTGGCTGCGGGGAGCGGTTTGAATGACGACAACAGTCAGATTTAGCGGTTGAGCAGCGAAGATTATATATCACACAGCTAGCGCCTCATTAACACTTTGGCTGCGGGGAGCGGTGTGAATGACGACAACAGTCAGATTTAGCGGTTGAGCAGCGAAGATTATATATCACACAGCTAGCGCCTCATTAACACTTTGGCTGCGGGGGAGCGGTTTGAATGACGACAACAGTCAGATTTAGCGGTTGAGCAGCGAAGATTATATATCACACAGCTAGCGCCTCATTAACACTTTGGCTGCGGGGAGCGGTTTGAATGACGACAACAGTCAGATTTAGCGGTTGAGCAGCGAAGATTATATATCACACAGCTAGCGCCTCATTAACACTTTTGGCGGCGGGGAGCGGTTTGAATGACGACAACAGTCAGATTTAGCGGTTGAGCAGCGAAGATTATATATCACACAGCTAGCGCCTCATTAACACTTTGGCTGCGGGGAGCGGTTTGAATGACGACAACAGTCAGATTTAGCGGTTGAGCAGCGAAGATTATATATCACACAGCTAGCGCCTCATTAACACTTTGGCTGCGGGGAGCGGTTTGAATGACGACAACAGTCAGATTTAGCGGTTGAGCAGCGAAGATTATATATCACACAGCTAGCGCCTCATTAACACTTTGGCTGCGGGGAGCGGTTTGAATGACGACAACAGTCAGATTTAGCGGTTGAGCAGCGAAGATTATATATCACACAGCTAGCGCCTCATTAACACTTTGGCTGCGGGGAGCGGTTTGAATGACGACAACAGTCAGATTTAGCGGTTGAGCAGCGAAGATTATATATCACACAGCTAGCGCCTCATTAACACTTTGGCTGCGGGCATATTTCCACCTACAGATACAGTAAAGTCCAAGTAAAAAATATAGTAATTTAATTTCCGACGAAAATTGGATACATAATTATACAGTACCGGTACTACTTGTTGTGACTATATGAAGGGGAACTATTTTGTATTATATATATTTTTATATATATATATTTTTATATATATATTTTTATATATATAAAAGGAATATATATATGGAAGGAATCTGAGTGTAAAATGGAGGGAGAGTAAGAAACTGTTCTGGAAAGAAGTCAAGAAAGTTAGGGAAGGTAGCAAGGGAAACAGTAAGGGTGTGAAAGATAAGAATGGGAGAATGCTAGCCGAGAAGCAAGAGAGAGTCGAAAGATGGAGGGAGTACTTCAGTGAGTTGCTAAATGAAAGGAATGAAGAGCCAGCAAACATAGCTGGATATGGTATGGGAGGGAGAAGAAGAGAAGTAGTGGAGGAGGAGGTGGGGATCAGGAGGTCAGAAGTGTGGGAAGCCATGAAAAGAGTGAAGTTGGGGAAAGCACCAGGAACAGATGGAGTGTGTGGGGAAATGTTGAGGTATGGTGGTGAGATAGTGATAGAATGGGTATGGAAAATGTGCAAACTAGCATGGGAGAAGGGGAGTGCACCCGATGACTGGAAGACTGGCATAATAGTCCCCCTATATAAGGGCAAAGGGGAAAGAGGAGTGTGTGGTAACCACCGAGGAATATGTCTTCTAAGCGTAGTAGGGAAGGTATACAGTAGGGTAGTGATTGAGAGAGTGAGAGTGAGAACGGAGAAATGGATAGGCGACGAGCAGGGAGGTTTTAGGAAGGGAAGAGGATGTGTAGATCAGATTTTTACCCTGAATTGTGTTGTGGAGAAGTATCTGGAGAAGAAACAAAAGGTGTATGTTGCCTTTATGGACTTGGAGAAGGCCTATGACAGAGTGGATAGAGAAGGTTTGTGGAAAGTACTTAGAATATACGGAGTAGAGGGCAAGTTGCTGAAAGCAGTGAAGAGCATGTATGAGGGTGCAAAGGCGGCAGTACGTGTGGAGAGTGAGCAGAGCGAGTTCTTTGACCTGAATGTTGGTTTGAAACAGGGTGTTTTGATGTCCCCGTGGTTGTTTACTGTATATATGGATGGAGTTATGAAAGAAATACTATCAAGAGCAGTGGATGTTGGTGTATCACTGAAAAGGGAGGGAATTGAGTGGAAGCTACCAATACTGCTGTTTGCGGATGATACAGTTCTGAGGAGTGATAATGAATGGGAGTTGCAGGGTCTGGTAAATGAGTTTGGAACAGTGTGCGAAAAACGGAATTTGAAGGTAAATACGGGGAAGAGCAAGGTTATGGTCTTCGAAAGGGGTGAAGTCACAGAGTGTGAGGTGAAGCTGAACGGTCAGGCTATGGAGATCGTCAACTCTTTTAAGTATCTGGGCAGTGTGTTGAGTAAAGATGGGATTATGGATGAAGAGGTGCGGGAGAGGGTACAACAGGGAAGAGGGTTGTAGGAACGCTAAAAGCAGTAACAAGAAATAGGGTGGTCAGTATGGAAGTGAAGAAGTCCTTGCATGACAGTGTAGTAATCCCGACACTGACTTACGGAAGCGAAGCATGGACGTTGGTTGAGAGACTCAGACCAAGAGTGAGAGCAGTGGAAATGAATTACTTAAGAAGTGCGTGCGGAGTTACATGGAGGGATAGACAGACTAATGAGGAAGTAAGAAGGAGGTGTGGTGTGGAGGTAGATGTGCTGGAAAGTGTGAAAAGGAACAACTTGAGATGGTTCGGCCATATGGAACGTATGGAAAGCGAGAGAATGACTAAGAGGGTGTACGAGAGCGAGGTGGAGGGACGGAGGGGGAGAGGTAGACCGAATATGAGGTGGAAGGATGGAGTGAGGAAGTACATGAACGAAGGCGGTGCTGGTTGGGGGGAGGGGCGTCGACTGACTGGGGACAGAGGTGCATGGGGGCGGTTCGTTCGTGGCCACCCCTTCGGGGATCACGGCGTCAGGCAATAGATAGATAGATAGATATATATATTTTTATATATATATTTTTATATATATATTTTTATATATATTTTTATATATATATTTTTATATATATATTTTTATATATATATTTTTATATATATATATTTTTATATATATATATTTTTATATATATATATTTTTATATATATATTTTTATATATATATTTTTATATATATATTTTTATATATATATTTTTATATATATTTTTATATATATATTTTTATATATATATATTTTTATATATATATTTTTATATATATATTTTTATATATATATATATTTTTAGTTTCCTCTCTAGACCTCCATCTAGCTTAAGGGGAGGTTTTTAGTGTGTTTCCTAGACTTCCATCAAGCTTAAAATTACACCCCCTTGACCCCCTTTCAAGATAAATTTGTACATTTTTCGGTAGAAAAATTACCCGGCCGAAGGCCGGTTCCTCTTAAATTACAGGCTCGCTATCGCTCGCCAGGAAAAAATTGACACCTAAATGGGACGAAAGATCTTAAAAGTGACATAAATGGGGTGAAACATTTTAAAATCGCCCAACTAATGGGGCGAACATCTTAAAACTTCAAAAGCAATGGGGCTAAATATAAGGGAGAAAGGGGTAAAGAAAAAAATTCCTCAAGTGGAAATCTCCCCTTAAGAAAATACCCTCATGACCTCCCTTCGAGTTAAATATTTGTATTTTTGGTAGAAAAATGCCTTGTCGCTAAACTAACAGAACGAACGTCTTAAGATCTGAACACTTGATATGCTGAACATGAGGGAGACGGGGATCCAGAAGAAGCGACTACCTTCCTCTTAAGGGGAGATTTCCACTTGAGGGATTTTTTTCTTGACCCCTTTCTCCCTCATGGTTAGCCCTATTGCTTTTGATATCATAAGATGTTCGCCCCATTAGTTTGTTCCCCTTTCTCCCTCATGGTTAGCCCCATTGCTTTTGAGATTTTAAGACCTTCACCCTAGTAGTTTGGATATCTTAAGACATTTTGCCCCATTTCTGTCAATTTTAGGACCTTTCGTGTAGCTAAAGTGTCGATTTTTTCCTGGCGAGCGATAGCGAGCCTGTAATTTAAGAGCAACCGGCCTCCGGCCGGGACATTTTGCTACCGAAAAATGTACAAATTTATCTTGAAAGGGGGTCAAGGGGGTGTAATGTTAAGCTTGATGAAAAAGTAGGGAACAAACTAAATACCTCCCATTAATAGGATGCAGAGATATAGTAGTTTCATATTATTTTAATTAATTATGGAGAAATTAGCTGCTAAGGGATTCAATTTATATCGTCAGCTGAAAAGCAACCGAGTATAGAGTGCCTATCACACAAGCACTTTTTCCCTCAACACTGGTCTGGCAGCTTATGAGGTCAACATTTATAATATTTCCGTCACCTAAATGCATCTACCATCAGTCTAGTTTCCGATACCAGTGCACCAAAATATAGTCCAGAAATGTGGGCTTGAACAAATATTGACTATAAAAGCTCTCGTGTGATACCGGCTTATTAAGGGGAGATTTCCACTTGAGGGATTTCTGTATTTACCCCTTTCTCCCTCATGTTTAGCCCCATTGCTTTTGAGATTTTAAGACGTTCGTATTAGTTTGGCAATTTTAAGAACTTTTGCCCCATTTATGTCACTTTTAAGACCTTTCGTGCCATTTAGGTGTCGATTTTTTCCTGGCGAGCGTTAGCGAGCCTGTAATTTAAGAGGAACCGGCCTTCGGCCGGGAAATTTTTCTACCGAAAAATGTACAAATTTATCTTGAAAGGGGGTCAAGGGGGTGTAATTTCAAGCTTGATGGAAGTCTAGGAAACTCACTAAAAACCTCCCCTTAAATATGGGTGAGGTTGGTCGATCTCTTGTTACTATAGGGTCGCTTCTTCTGGACGACACTCCCTGATGCTGCTGTTCGCTTTATTCATCTGATATTCCGGTCACCAGTTCCCCCCCCCCCCCCCCCTCCCCTCCTCCTCTCCTCCTTCCTGGCTTTCCCTCCTCCCTCCCTTCCCCCCCCCCCCTCCCCCCCTCTTCCCTGCTTTCCTCCCCATGACTCTTCGCTGGCTTTCCCTCCTCCCCTTCTCTTTCCCTTCCTCCCCTCCTTCTCCTCCCCTTCCCCCCTTCCTCACACCTCTCCCTCCTTTCCTCTACCCTTTCCTCTCCCCTCTTTCCCTGCTTCCCTGTTCCCCCCCTCCCCTCCCCTCCCCTCCCCTGCTTTCCTCCCCATGACTCTTCTTTGGCTTTCCGTCCCCCCATTCCCTCCTCCCCTCCCCATTCCCTGCTTTCTCCCCCCCCTTCCTTCCTCCCCTCCCCCTTCCCTGCTTTCCCTCCCCCCCTTCCCTCCTCCCCTCCCCATTCCCTGCTTTCCGTCCCCATTCCTTCCTCCCCTCCCCATTCCCTGCTTTCCGTCCCCCCATTCCCTTCCTCCCCTCCCCATTCCCTGCTTTCCGTCCCCCCATTCCCTCCTCCCCTCCCCATTCCCTGCTTTCCGTCCCCCCATTCCTTCCTCCCCTCCCCATTCCCTGCTTTCCGTCCCCCCATTCCCTCCTCCCCTCCCCATTCCCTGCTTTCCGTCCCCCCATTCCCTCCTCCCCTCCCCATTCCCTGCTTTCCGTCCCCCCATTCCTTCCTCCCCTCCCCATTCCCTGCTTTCCGTCCCCCCATTCCCTCCTCCCCTCCCCATTCCCTGCTTTCCGTCCCCCCATTCCTTCCTCCCCCCCCATTCCCTGCTTTCCGTCCCCCCATTCCCTCCTCCCCTCCCCATTCCCTGCTTTCCGTCCCCCCATTCCTTCCTCCCCTCCCCATTCCCTGCTTTCCGTCCCCCCATTCCCCTCCCCTCCCCATTCCCTGCTTTCCGTCCACCCATTCCTTCCTCCCCTCCCCATTCCCTGCTTTCCGTCCCCCCATGCCTTCCTCCCCTCCCCATTCCCTGCTTTCCGTCCCCCCATTCCCTCCTCCCCTCCCCATTCCCTGCTTTCCGTCCCCCCTTTCCTTCCTCCCCTCCCCATTCCCATGCTTTCCGTCCCCCCATTCCCTCCTCCCCTCCCCATTCCCTGCTTTCCGTCCCCCCTTTCCTTCCTCCCCTCCCCATTCCCTGCTTTCCGTCCCCCCATTCCTTCCTCCCCTCCCCATTCCCTGCTTTCCGTCCACCCATTCCTTCCTCCCCTCCCCCTTCCCTGCTTTCCGTCCCCCCCTTCCTTCCTCCCCTCCCCCTTCCCCGCTTTCCGTCCCCCCCTTCCCTCCTCCCCTCCCCATTCCCTGCTTGCCGTCCCCCCTGGCCTTCCTCCCCTCCCCATTCCCTGCTTTCCGTCCACCCATTCCTTCCTCCCCTCCCCATTCCCTGCTTTCCGTCCCCCCGTCCTTCCTCTCCTCCCCATTCCCTGCTTTCCGTCCACCCATTCCTTCCTCCCCTCCCCATTCCCTGCTTTCCGTCCACCCATTCCTTCCTCCCCTCCCCATTCCCTGCTTTCCCTGCTCTGATACGGCCTCTCCTGGAATGCGCTCTTCAATAATTCCGGTCCCCAGCACTCAAGGAAATATAGAGAGACTAGAAAGAATCCATCCTAGAGCTACAAAGCTTATTCCATCGAATAGAAGTTTGAGCCATGAGGACCGTTTGGGAGCTCTTGAGCTCTTTTCATTATGAACACGTGGACTACGAGGTCAAAACACAGAAATCTTTAAAGTACATACTATATTTTACAATGTGGAGTATAGCAAAATGTTTAGCATATATACGGATACAACACACAACCACGGCTGGAAATTGGAAATAAAAAGGCTCAGCCCTAGTATTTGTGATAGCTTTTCACATACGGTACAAGATCTGTTCTACCTGGATCATGCTTCCCTTTGAAGTTGTAAATAGCTCAGAAGAGCAGTCCAAGAAGAGAGTACCGGTAGATTGTATTGTACACGCTCTGCAATGAGTGTAGTGCACTACACAATCTCTCTCTCTCTCTCCACTTAGAGTATCTCCCCGAAATGAACCGCAAGGGGTTTGAGACACCAATAATATGCCTAGTAACTCCTCGTAACGCTCTCTCCAACAGGAACAATACCCCCCCCCCCACACACAACAACAACAATAACAGCAAGTAGCCATCCTATTGTCTCTTGCAGTAACCATTATTAGTTACAAGAGGTTGTTTTCGTAACCTAACAATGACCGAGTGTGTGTGTGGTGGTGTTATTTGTGTACGCGTGTGTGTGTGTGTGTGTGTGTGTAATTCACTTGCTTGTTCGTCAAGGGGAATATTCATACTGTGTGGGTGTGGGTGGGTGGGTGTGTGTGTGTGTGTGTGTGTGTGTGTGTGTGTGTGTGTGTGTGTATTCACTTGCTTGTTCGTCAAGGGGAATCCACGCAATGCGAGCTAAGCTCATTATTATCGCGCCTCCTTAACTGGGAATGTATTGCGTGAAATGCATGTTAAGTGTTTATGTATCGTTGGAATGGCTGTGGATGTGTGTGTAGTCTGTATTTTAGCCAATTGGCGACATCTGGAAACGAAGGCTTAGGGTTAATCTGTACGATACCATTCTCACTACGGTACCAGTCTCACCCGAAGGCTTAGGTTAACCAGTAGCTTAGGTTGACCAGTACGATACCCATCTCACCTAGTAACCGATCACCAACCCCAGATGGGACGTCACAACTTCGTCCACTTATACCAGGTTCCTATTTATACTGCTAGGTGAACAGAGGCTACACCGTTAGTAGACTTGCCCAAGTGTCTCTTCCCCGCCCGGGACCTTCTGGTTGTGAGCCAGATGCGCTATCAGTTATGCCACAGGGAGGTGGCATCCCAGAAGCTGGGTGTGCTCAACCGCCTCAAGGGGTTCTTTACCCATGCACAGCTTCTTACTCTGTACAGGGGCACAGTGCGTCCTTGTATTGAGTATTGTTCACACGTGTGGGGAGAATCCTCACACACAGCATTCAAGTCGAAGTAGAAAAAAAAGCCTTCTGTCTCATTAACTCACGTCCACTCACCAATTCTCTGCAGTCTTTCTCTCTTCGCCGCAATGTTGCATCTCTCACTATTCTACCGCTATTATAATAATCAGTGTTCCTCAGAGCTCTCTCAGTGTATACCACCCCTTCTTCGTAGAGCATGTAGCACTCGTCTTGCAACACAATCCCTCCCCTACTCTGTGCAACTCTCCAACCCAAGAGTGAAACGTTATTCTCAGTCTTTCTTCTATTCAACAGCTGAGCTCTGGAAAACTCCCAGAATCAATATTTCCCTCTTCCTATAATTTAAATTGCTTCAAACTCCGTGAGTCCAGGCATTTTGGCCCTGTCACTCTTTCAATTCTGGGGGAGGCACTCGCTACAGGCAGTTCTGCCTTTTGTCTCCCTCACTCACATAGAAAACAAAAAAATTAACGCCTGCTTATTCCAAACTGACTAAGCCTATATATAAATGCAACATATCAAACCTTGGCCCCTTCAGCTGACAATGGGTGTTTGTTACTTTCTCTGTCGTACTGGTGGTCATCACACACACAGACTATTATCATTATTGGCGCCTCTGTACTGGTCATTATTTCTCGCTCGTCAGCTCATTTGGGGTACACAGTGGGCCAGGGTTAGTCGGGTTAAGGGGAGGTTTTCAGTGTGTTCCCTAGACCTCCATCAAGCTTAAAACTACACCCCCTAGACCCCCTTTCAAGATAAATTTGTACATTTTTCGGTAGAGAAATGTCCCGGCTGAAAGTCGGTTCCTCTTAAATAACAGGCTCGCTATCGCTCGCCAGGATAAAATCGACACCTAAATGGCACGAAAGGTCTTAAAATTGACAGAAATGGGTCGAAAGTTCTTAAAATCGTCAAAATAATGGGACGAACGTCTTAAAATTAGAAAAGCAATGGGGCTAAACATGAGGGAGAAAGGGGTCAAGAAAAAAATCCCTCAAGTGGATATCTCCCCTTAACCTTTGATTTTGTTAGTATTAAATTACTACTACTTTTGTTGATTAATATTAGCATACCCTGTCTCAAATATATAGGCCAAAACTCTTGCACATAAAACAAAAAGTAAGAAACACAAAAAACACCGCTAACAAAATGCAAAATAGTTGCCAGGAAAAAAAAAAATGCCGATTTTGAGTGACCAGAAATATCCCTAGTGTAACTCTGATTTTATGGTTTTATTTATGAATGTATAAGTCAGGTAGGCGCGCTAAAACATGGAAATATAGCCCCTAACTCGCCATTACCCTACGTTCCCGCCAAGGAGCTCTGTTTGTTGACATAGCGCGGGAAATGCCCCAGTCCGAACGCGTACTCCGCGGCTTCGATTCCTTACAACTCCAAACTCCATCAATAAACCTTCAATTGCCCTACTCAAACTAATATATATAGTCGAATAAATGATCTAACTACTCTTTTAAATAATTACCAACCTTCCAATAAAAGTATAATATATATTTGTTTTATTGTGAGGTGTCCAACATGGCAGTCGGACGCCCAAGTTTTGAGAGCAATATTTTCAATTTCTTGACGTCAAAACAAGAGCCGATCGCTGCCTGGCGGGAGAACCTTTAGTAACCAGACGATGGACAACTATGGAGACTATAGATATATTTTTTGTTTACGATATTGATTGTTATTAACACGGAATACTTAACATGCTAACGTAATAACATTTATATAGACCGTGTAAGTTATGTAGGCTATGTGATATCCTGGGTTCGAAACCTAGGTGGATCACATGCTCTCATTAATTTCATTTGGGGGGTTATTGGTGGTACGGTACGGTGTTTAAAAAAAAGAAAAAAAAAAAAAAAAAAAAAAAAAATATATATATATATATATATATATATATATATATATATATATTATATAGATATAATATATATATATATATATATATATATATATACACCGTATCTATATATATATAATATATATATACCGTATATGTATATATACTGTATATACTGTATATATCACTCACATTCACATATACAGTATACCTGTCAACCAATACACACAAACATCCACGCCCACACACACACACATCCTCCCACATACACACACACACATACACATCCTCCCACATACACACACACATACACATCCTCCCACATACACACAGGTACCGGTAATCTCTATACTCTTCAATACAACATATATTCTTTTGTTGCGTTATTTTGGGAGTTGTGTTATTATTTTCTGGGGAACATGCGTTATTTAGGGAGCTACGTTATTTTTTCTCCGGATCATGTGTCATTATTTTCTCTGGAGCATGCGTTATTTTAGGTAGTTGCATTTTTATTTTTTCCAGAGCATGCGTTATTTAGGGAGCATGCGTTATTATTGTCTTCGGATCATGCGTTATTTAGGGAACTGCGTTATTATTTTCTTCGGAACATGCGTTATTTAGGGAACTGCGTTACTATTTTCTCGGGAGCATGCGTTATTTTAGGTAGGCTAGTTGCATTATTATTTTCTCCGGATCATGTGATATTAATTTCTCGGGAGCATGCGTTATTTAGGGAGCTGCGTTATTGTTTTTCTCCAGAGCATGCGTTATTTAGGTAGTTGCGTTATTTTTTTCTTTGGTGCTTGCGTAATTTTTGGGAGTTCGTAGTTGCATTATTATTTTTTCCAGAGCATGCGTTATTTAGGGAGCATGCGTTGTTTTTTTCTCGGGTTGTATGCGTTATTTTTGGAGCTGGGTAAGGAATATTTCCAGATACCAGTGGAGAATTGAGCTGGGAGAGGAACAGAAATAGAACTATAAGGCGGCTTTACGAAGAAGGATATATGGAGAGAGAGTGTGAGTGAGTGAGAGAGAGAGAGTGAGAGTGAGTGAGTGAGTGAGTAGAGAGAGAGAGAGAGGGTGAGTGAGTGAGTGAGTGAGTGAGAGAACTTGTCATCCAATACCACACGTAACTAATTGCTTGTGAACAAATCATTGCAATATTAAAGGCAGCAAGACTTTTCAATGGATTTATTGCACAATGTCCCTCGTAAATGACTGATTATTACGGTACCTAGTTTTAAATTACCTATCTATAAATACAGGAAGTGAAGTCATTTTGCTAGCTAATTAATCCTATTTGGTTCGAGAGAGATCTGTTTTGGACCTCCCTTGTTTCATTCCATTAGTTTGGAGATTTTAAGACGTTTTACCCCATTAGTTCGACGATGATAAGATGCCTCACACCCCATTCAACGATCGATGTTTTTCCTAGGCGAGCGATAGCGAGCCTGTAACTTAAAAGACTGGGACATTAGCATATTCCCAAGGCAGATGGGCCGCAGCCAAAGTGTACAACCCCAAAAAAGGGTTTGGGGGCCATTTTTTCACATCCTAATCTACAAATAGAGAGTATCTACATTTTTTCATCGCAAGGGCCGATTCCAAGGTCTGGTGTGTGTGTGTGTGTGTGTGTGTGTGTGTGTGTGTGTGTGTTAGTTCTATGTATACTTTTGTGTTTGTTTGTTTGTGCTTGTGTGTGTGTGTGTGTGTGTGTGTGTGTGTGTACCAGGGTAGTAGTGCCAGCCTAGCAGTAAGTTGGGATGGTACCGGTAAGGGTTTATTTTTCTGGACCCCCTTCTCCGTAATGCTTAGCCCCATTAGTTTGGCAATTATAAGACCTTTCGTGCCAATTAGTTTTTTTTTTTCTTGGCGAGTGATAGTGTGCCTGAATTTTTAGGAAGAACCCGCCGCCTTCTACCGAAAAATGTACAAATGTATCTCGAATGGAGATCTTGTGGGTACAATTTTAAGCTTGATGGAGGTCTAGTGAGAAAACTAAACAACTACCCGGTACTAAGAGGTGTAATCTACCTACCTGACTCAAAGGGGTCAATACGATCTCAATAAACCCTCTTAGTAACACAGGTCCTTCTTAAGCTGCGTAACATCACCCCATTTTAGCCTGAATCAAAGGGAACAGGGAGTCATGGGGATGAAGGGTTTTAAGGGGGAGATCTCCACTTGAGGATTTTGTTTTCTTGACCCCTTTCTCCCTCATGTTTAGCCCCATTGCTTTTGATATTATAAAACGTTTGCCCCATTAGTTTAGCGATTTTTTAAGAACTTTCACCCCATATTAAGACCTTTCGTGCAATTCAGGTGTCGATTTTACCCTGGCGAGCGATAGCGAGCCTGTAATTTAAGAGGAACCGGCCTTTGGCCGGGACATTTTTCTACCGAAAAATGTACAAATTTATCTTGAAAGGGACTCAAGGGGGTGTAATTTTAAGCTTGATGGAGGTCTAGGGAACAAACTAAATATCTTGATGGAGGTCTAGGGAACAAACTAAATACCTCCCCTTAAGTTTATTGTGTGTGTTCTGGTAATAATAGACTTGGTATTGTTGTGAAGCTGGGAGGAGGAGGAGGAGGAGGAGGAGGAGGAGGAGGAGGAGGAGGAGGAGGAGGAGGAGGAGGAGGAGGAGGAGGAGGAGGAGGAGGAGGAGGAGGAGGAGGAGGAGGAGGAGGAGGAGGAGGAGGAGGAGGAGGAGGAGGAGGAGGAGGAGGAGGAGGAGGAGGAGGAGGAGGAGGAGGAGGAGGAGGAGGAGGAGGAGGAGGAGGAGGAGGAGGAGGAGGAGGAGGAGGAGGAGGAGGAGGAGGAGGAGGAGGAGGAGGAGGAGGAGGAGGAGGAGGAGGAGGAGGAGGAGGAGAAGGAGGAGGAGGAGGAGGAGGAGGAGGAGGAGGAGGAGGAGGAGGAGGGGTAGGGGAGGGGGGGGAGTGATTGGTTGGTGTTTTGGGACGCTATCAATCTGGATCAATACCTGTTTATCTTTATATGTTTTACAACGTGTGATGATGGGTCGTCTTCTGTATCTCAAGGTTCCTGCTTTAATTTGTTTACGGGTACCGGTAGGCTATAAACACACACGCAGTAGGAAGGTATTTGGGTCTCTCCTCTCTCTCTCTCTCTCTCTCTCTCTCTCTCTCTCTCTCTCTCTCTCTCTCTCTCTCTCTCTCTCTCTCTGTATGGAGGGTATTTGGGTCTCTCTAACTCTCTCTCTCTCTCTCTCTCTCTCTCTCTCTCTCTCTCTCTCTGTATTTTCCATTCATTCATTCATTCATGAATGCATCATTCACAGTACAGTCGCGCTAATAAGTGATGTTTCGGCACCATGTATGTTTTGATCAATAATTGGCATCGACAATATCTAAGCTTCATTTCTTCATATCGAGTGAACTATACGAACATGATCCTACATTTACCCACCCTATTCAACATCTGACAGACATTAATACAGGACAGAGCAAGCCAAACGTAATGACAGCTGGGACATGACTTATTAGCGCGACTGTACAGTAAATAATATTAGCATCGTCTGGTATTTGTGAATTATATATAAATATCTGGATCACCGCGTTCATCTTAGCCCAGTGTCTAAGCTAAGGATGTATACCGGTACCAGCCTAAACGTCAATTACTTCACAGATATATACTTAAGCTTTCCGCCTTCACCACCCGCCCCCATGAATGATGATACCCACAAGAACCAGAATGGGCGTGGTGTCCTTCAGGCTAAGAGGAGGAAAAACTAATATTAGTCTGAAGGCTGTTGGTGGGTGGGAAGGAGGTCTTAATGTGTGTGGTGACTAGTTCTTGTTGTTGTTGGTGTTGTTTGTGTTTGTGTGTGTGGCTGTGGGAAGGAGGGAGGTCTTAATGTGTGTGGTGACTAGCTTTTGTTGTTGTTGTGGGTGGGAGGGAAGGAGGGAGGTCTTAATGTGTGTGGTGACTAGCTTTTGTTGTTGTTGTGGGTGGGAGGGAAGGAGGGAGGTCTTAATGTGTTTGGTGACTAGCTTTTGTTGTTGTGTGGCGGTGGGAAGGCGGGAGGGCTTAATGTGTTTGGTGACTAGCTTTTGTTGTTGTTGTGGGTGGGAGGGAAGGAGGGAGGTCTTAATGTGTGTGATGACTAGCTTTTGTTGTTGTGGCTGGGAGGGAAGGAGGGAGGTCTTAATGTGTTTGGTGACTAGCTTTTGTTGTTGTTGTGGGTGGGAGGGAAGGAGGGAGGTCTTAATGTGTGTGGTGACTAGTTCTTGTTGTTGTTGGTGTTGTTGTTTGTGTTTGTGTGTGTGGCTGTGGGAAGGAGGGAGGTCTTAATGTGTTTGGTGACTAGCTTTTGTTGTTGTTGTGGGTGGGAGGGAAGGAGGGAGGTCTTAATGTGTTTGGTGACT
>CM064513.1:90514020-90524020 GCA_032716605.1 Paralithodes platypus
ATTTCGTTAAGTTAGAGTAAGTTAGACACCTAAATGGGTTGAAGCATCTTATTATCTCCAAATTAATGGTGTGAAACGTCTTTAAATCGCTAGACAAATAGAGCAAAATAGCGTACCGGTACATGTGATTTTTTTTGTCTATGTGAATGAGGGAGACAAAAGGCATAACTGCCTGCAGTGAGGGCCTCCCCCAGATTTCAAAGAGTGACAGGGCCGAAATCAAGGAATGTTCGAGATAAATGCCTGGACACACGGAGTTTGAAGCAATTTACGTCATAGGAAGAGGGAAAGACTGATTCTGGGAGAGAGTTCCAGAGCTCAGCAGTTGCATAGAAGAAAGATTGAGAGTACCTTAGGAGAGTAGAGGATTTATCAATTTTGACTTAACCCTTACAAGATGATTACCAAGTTTGACAGTTTATTCTGGCTATCATTAGACGATTTTATACAATTTAGGAAAGGTCTGTGGGAACTGTAGGGGCAAAGACTATCTCTACGAATCCCCATAATTCCATATAACCTTCCTAATCCGAAAAAACCATCTAATAATAGCCAGAAAACAGAAAAGAAATGCAAAGGATAACTGTTTCTACAAGGTACAAAATCAAATATACTGACCAAATTTCGTCAAAATATGTGATTGGATATTTTAAAAAAACTGATCATAAAATGCCATGTGATATATTTGTTGGTGAAGGTCCTTATCCCCGTTTGGTTCAAACAATAACTCTACACATATATTACATGCATAAATTCATTGTTTGATTGTATTGTTTTTAGGCTAACAGGAACTGAAGCTGTAAACATGACTGCAACATATGGAAGTACACATTTATGTATGTAGGCATATATATATATATATATATATATATATATATATATATATATAGCGTGCCTGCTTTCCATCTTACAGGTCTCACGTTCAATCCCTGCTCAGAATGAAAAGTTTTTCTGAGATATAGCCGGCGGTTACTGTCTTCCCATGAGCAAGGGAGATGGGTGATGGTTTCTGGTTGATTAAAGAAGTGTGAAGCGCTTGAGAATCCTCGAAGGAGGAGATACGGGCGCTATATATGTAACCAGACGATTATTATTGATTATTATATATATACACACCAGCAGTAGAAATTCGTAAATTGTTACAATAATAATTTTAACATATATTACAGTTTGTTATGCTATTAGGTTGGTAATAGTGTTGTTAGACGTGTGGTCGTAAACACAATACAATCATTTAACAGTGCAGCGTAGGAGAATGTCATTGTTGTTATGCTATTAGGTTGGTAATAGTCAGGTGATTGTGTTGTTAGACGTGTGGTAGTTAACACAATACAATCATTTAACAGTGCAGCGTAGGAGAATGTCATTGTTGTTATGCTATTAGGTTGGTAATAGTCAGGTGATTGTGTTGTTAGACGTGTGGTAGTTAACACAATACAATCATTTAACAGTGCAGCGTAGGAGAATGTCATTGTTGTTATGCTATTAGGTTGGTAATAGTCAGGTGATTGTGTTGTTAGACGTGTGGTAGTTAACACAATACAATCATTTAACAGTGCAGCGTAGGAGAATGTCATTGTTGTTATGCTATTAGGTTGGTAATAGTCAGGTGATTGTGTTGTTAGACGTGTGGTAGTTAACACAATACAATCATTTAACAGTGCAGCGTAGGAGAATGTCATTGTTGTTATGCTATTAGGTTGGTAATAGTCAGGTGATTGTGTTGTTAGACGTGTGGTAGTTAACACAATACAATCATTTAACAGTGCAGCGTAGGAGAATGTCATTGTTGTTATGCTATTAGGTTGGTAATAGTCAGGTGATTGTGTTGTTAGACGTGTGGTAGTTAACACAATACAATCATTTAACAGTGCAGCGTAGGAGAATGTCATTGTTGTTATGCTATTAGGTTGGTAATAGTCAGGTGATTGTGTTGTTAGACGTGTGGTAGTTAACGCAATACAATCATTTAACAGTGCAGCGTAGGAGAATGTCATTGTTGTTATGCTATTAGGTTGGTAATAGTCAGGTGATTGTGTTGTTAGACGTGTGGTAGTTAACACAATACAATCATTTAACAGTGCAGCGTAGGAGAATGTCATTGTTGTTATGCTATTAGGTTGGTAATAGTCAGGTGATTGTGTTGTTAGACGTGTGGTAGTTAACACAATACAATCATTTAACAGTGCAGCGTAGGAGAATGTCATTGTTGTTATGCTATTAGGTTGGTAATAGTCAGGTGATTGTGTTGTTAGACGTGTGGTAGTTAACACAATACAATCATTTAACAGTGCAGCGTAGGAGAATGTCATTGTTGTTATGCTATTAGGTTGGTAATAGTCAGGTGATTGTGTTGTTAGACGTGTGGTAGTTAACACAATACAATCATTTAACAGTGCAGCGTAGGAGAATGTCATTGTTGTTATGCTATTAGGTTGGTAATAGTCAGGTGATTGTGTTGTTAGACGTGTGGTAGTTAACACAATACAATCATTTAACAGTGCAGCGTAGGAGAATGTCATTGTTGTTATGCTATTAGGTTGGTAATAGTCAGGTGATTGTGTTGTTAGACGTGTGGTAGTTAACACAATACAATCATTTAACAGTGCAGCGTAGGAGAATGTCATTGTTGTTATGCTATTAGGTTGGTAATAGTCAGGTGATTGTGTTGTTAGACGTGTGGTAGTTAACACAATACAATCATTTAACAGTGCAATGTAGGAGAATGTCATTGTTGTTATGCTATTAGGTTGGTAATAGTCAGGTGATTGTGTTGTTAGACGTGTGGTAGTTAACACAATACAATCATTTAACAGTGCAGCGTAGGAGAATGTCATTGTTGTTATGCTATTAGGTTGGTAATAGTCAGGTGATTGTGTTGTTAGACGTGTGGTAGTTAACACAATACAATCATTTAACAGTGCAGCGTAGGAGAATGTCATTGTTGTTATGCTATTAGGTTGGTAATAGTCAGGTGATTGTGTGTTGTTAGACGTGTGGTAGTTAACACAATACAATCATTTAACAGTGCAGCGTAGGAGAATGTCATTGTTGTTATGCTATTAGGTTGGTAATAGTCAGGTGATTGTGTTGTTAGACGTGTGGTAGTTAACACAATACAATCATTTAACAGTGCAGCGTAGGAGAATGTCATTGTTGTTATGCTATTAGGTTGGTAATAGTCAGGTGATTGTGTTGTTAGACGTGTGGTAGTTAACACAATACAATCATTTAACAGTGCAGCGTAGGAGAATGTCATTGTTGTTATGCTATTAGGTTGGTAATAGTCAGGTGATTGTGTTGTTAGACGTGTGGTAGTTAACACAATACAATCATTTAACAGTGCAGCGTAGGAGAATGTCATTGTTGTTATGCTATTAGGTTGGTAATAGTCAGGTGATTGTGTTGTTAGACGTGTGGTAGTTAACACAATACAATCATTTAACAGTGCAGCGTAGGAGAATGTCATTGTTGTTATGCTATTAGGTTGGTAATAGTCAGGTGATTGTGTTGTTAGACGTGTGGTAGTTAACACAATACAATCATTTAACAGTGCAGCGTAGGAGAATGTCATTGTTGTTATGCTATTAGGTTGGTAATAGTCAGGTGATTGTGTTGTTAGACGTGTGGTAGTTAACACAATACAATCATTTAACAGTGCAGCATAGGAGAATGTCATAGTTGTTATGTTTGACTTGTGCTGAATACATGGGTTCTCCTAGATGGTTTTACTTTCTACTTTTCCGAACACACACACACACACACACACACACACACACACACACACACACACACACACACACACACACACACACACACACACACACACACACACACACACACACACACACACACACACACACATCACACACACACACACACACACACACACACACACACACACACACACACACTCTCTCTCCTGCTTTGATAGTGTAAACCCCTACTTTCACTTTCATATCTGACCTGCTATTATAACACTCATCCATCACACCCTTCTCTCTCTCGCTCTCTCTCTCTCTCTCTCTCTCTCTCTCTCTCTCTCTCTCTCTCTCTCTCTCTCTTCTATCTGGAGTTACTATCACATTATTACCCTACTCACTCTCTCTCTCGCTCTCTCACTCTCTCTCTGTCTCTCTCACACTCTCTCTCTTTTATCTGCAGTTACTATCATATTATTCCCCTACTCACTGTCACTCACGCACTCTCTCCCTCTCTCTATCTCTATCTATCTATCTATATCTATCACTCTCTCTATCAGCGTGGACTCATACCAAACTATACATTTGCAATTGTTACGACAAATATAAAACTGGGGAAAACGAAATATTTACAGGCAGGCGAAAATGGATACGTCAAAAAAGTGAATTTGAATAGAGGTGTGTTTTCTATATTTGGGAAGTGGGGGTGGTTTTATTGTCTGGCTCCCCTTCTCCCTCGTGTTTAGCCTCATTAGTTTTCAGATTGTATGACGTTAGGCGATTTTAAGACTTTTCGCCCCATTTGTGGTCAATATCAAGACCTTTCGTCCACGGCTGTACACTTTACTTACCCTTTGCATACCCCTACTTTTTGAGAGTGTAGAGTCGGCCTAATAAGTCATGTCTCATCTATCATTACGTTTAGCTCGCTCTGTGCTGTATTAATGTCTGTCAGATGTTGAATAGGGTGGGTAAGTGTAGGAACATGTTGGTATATCTCACCCAAAAAGAAGAAATCGTGTGTAAATATTGCCGATACCAATTATTTATCAAAACATGATTGGTGCCGAGACATCACTTATTAGGCCGATTGAACAGTTGGCCAAATAAATCGTGTCGTTACGTTTTGCTCGCTGTGTGCTGCTGTGTTAACCCCTTCTGTACCGGTGATGTGCTTTTCATTATATTCTGGCAACTATTAGACCATTTTGTTCAGCTTAGGAAGGACGCCTGCTCAATAAAAGGCTACAGACTGTCTTAATTCATCTTTTTAGCTACCATATATATTTCCTAAGCTTCATAAAATCGTCTAAATGTAGCTGAAATCAAATACAAAAGAGGTCGCCGGCACAGAAGGGGTTAATGTCTGTCAGATGTTGAATAGGGTGTGTCAATATAGGAACATGTTTGTATATCTCGCTAGAAACGGTGAATTAATGCTCAGATAGTGCTGATACCGTTTATTGATCGAAATATACTTGGTGCCGCGACATCACTTATTTGGGCGACTGTACCAGAATAAACTCAAGACGAGGAAGTAGTTTTTGACCCCAAGCTGCATTACTAACCAAGTAAAGAGAAATAACAAAAATAAATAAAAAGATAAAATAAATAGAGACAAAAGACACGCACACACTCACACACACATACACACACACACACACACACACACACACACACACACACACACACACACAATAAATATATACATAAAATACAAACTTTGGTGTAATAATAATTTGTAAGTGTTCCTGTTTCCGTTGATAGGTCATTAGAAATTATCTCTGGTACCGGTACACCTTTTCAACCACTTCCGGAGAGTACATACCACCCGGAACCAGGTCAAAACGGCCACGCTCCTAAACGGCCACACTCCTAAACGGACACTCTTAAATGGCCACACTCCTAAACGGTCACACTCTTAAATGGCCACCTCCTAAATGGCCACACAAATAAAAAAAAAAAAAAAATTCTTCTCGCATACTGCCTCTTTACTACGGTGGTGCTGAAGGTATTGTTGTTGTTGTTGTTGTTGTTGTTGGTGTTGTAGACTAGTATTATAGTTTTTGTTATCGTTTTTGTTAGGCCACACCAAGGTCGTCCCCTAAACCTGCCCACCTTCATTTCTTTTTGCTCATTATAACCATCTTCATCATATTCATATTTAGCTTTTTTTGTTTTCATTATCTTCTTCATCATCATCATCGTCTAATTATTCTTATATATTATCATCATCTTTACGTTCATCCTCATCATCACAATCATCATCTTCAATCTTCATATTCATAGCCTCCGATAGCGCAGTTGGAATGATTGTTCATGCTAAGATTGGTATGCAGGATTCGAAACTGCATAATAAATCGTAGGCTTGTGCAACATTCTTTAACTGTCTTCGTGGTGCAATGCATAAGTGTGTTGATTTTCGGTGTGAGCTTCCTGGGTTCGAATCCCCGGACTGCCACATGTGTTTGTTAATTTCATTAATCGAGTTTTTAGGAGTAAAGTTGGTTGGTGGAGAGAACATAATGATTTAGTGTCAATCCTCTTCCCCCATCATCACCATTTGTGTTTCTTTATCCCCACTCTTCTCTTTAACAATATCACCTTCATTATACTCATATTTGTATTATATCCATCATCAGCATCTTCTTCGTTTTCTTAATTGTCATCATTGTTTTTTTTTTTTTTTTTTACCATTCTTATCATTCATCATTCTTACGTTTTTCATCATTATCATCATCACTTGTATTATATTTATCCTAATCTTCATCGTTTTCATATTAATTTACCTATTCAACATCAACATCATGAATAACTACCACCATCACTATCATCATCAATCATCATCATCATCATCATCATCAACATATACCTACTTACCTTCATACCATCCTCAGTACTTCCTATTTCCTCATACTACTTGGGCTACTTAGTATTCTCCTCAGTACCAGTCCAACATCATCAACAACATTATCAGTAAGTGTATATTCATATTTGGTAGTAGTAGTAGTAGTAGTAGTTGTTGTAGTAGTAGTAGTAGTAGTAGAAGTAGTAATAGTAGTAGTAGTAGTAGTAGTAGTAGTAGTAGTAGTAGTAGTCCACGATGATGAGTCTGAGTGCTGACCCCGGAATAGTAAGTAGCTGAATGACTACCAAGTCGGACGCTTTGATGACTGTTCTGACCTGGTTTAGGGTCCAAAGAGGGGATGCACAGGCTGAGTGGTTTATATAGTAGTAGTAGTAGTAGTAGTAGTAGTAGTAGTAGTAATAGTAACTAAAAAAGAACGGTAGCAATCGAGCTGATATTTGTACTGTTAGGGAAGAGTCAACTGATAAATGTATGGAAATTTGCATCCCGTTTGCCCCAGCCCTCCTTGGGTCGCAGCAGGGTGGAGGTCATATATTCTAGACTCGTCATAAGGAAAGGTAAAAACGACACCTGAATACGACGAACATCTTAAGATCACCCAAAACTAATGAAACGATCCGCCTTAACATTTCAAAAGTAATTAGGTAAAGCAGGGAGGGTCCACAGTCGTATCAGATAGGGTTAATAAGAAACAAGCTCTCCGGAAGTGGTTGATAAGGTGTACCGGAGATGAGTTCTACTGACCTTTTAACAATACAACGGAAACAAGAACTCTTACAGATTACATCCAGGTTTTTGTATGACAATCTTTAGTTGATTAGTAATTCAGCTTTGGGGGCAAACACTTTTTCCTTATATTGAGTCAATTCCTGTAGTCTCTATACGATGTTTTGCAGCTTAGGAAGGATCTGTGGTAATTAAAAGGGTTTGTAGAGATACTTCGAAGCCTTATAATTGCTAGAGAAGCTTCCTAAACTGGATACAAATCGATTAATAGTCGCCGGTAAGAAGGGTTTTAGTAGGAAGAAGCACTCCGGAAGTCGCACATCGTAAGATCTGTCAAAGATGAGTACTAGTGACCTTTGAATAATACTGAGGAAACAGGAACAAAGATGAGTACTAGTGACCTTTGAATAATATCGAGGAAACAGGAACAAAGATGAGTACTAGTGACCTTTGAATAATATCGAGGAAACAGGAACAAAGATGAGTACTAGTGACCTTTGAATAATACCGAGGAAACAGGAACAAAGATGAGTACTAGTGACCTTTGAATAATATCGAGGAAACAGGAACAAAGATGAGTACTAGTGACCTTTGAATAATACCGAGGGACCTTTGAATAATACCGAGGAAACAGGAACAAAGATGAGTACTAGTGACCTTTGAATAATACCGAGGAAACAGGTAGCCTACACTTGAGGGGAGAGGGTGGTTGATTTTTCTGGTCCCCCTTCTCCCTCATGTTCAGCCCCATTAGTTTTCAGATGTTAACAAAAATTCCCCATTAGTTAGTCGATTTTAAGACCTTTCGCCCCATTTCTTCGTCAATATTTAGACCTTTCGTGCTATTTATGTGTCGATTTTGTCCCTGGTGAACGATAGTGAGCCTGTAATGTTGGAAGAACCGGCCTTCGGCCGGTAAATTTTTCTACCGAAAAATGTACAAATGAATCTAGAAGGGGGATCTAATTGATGTTTTTTTTTAAATTTGATGGAGGTCTAGGGAGGAAACTAGAAAAATAATGAATACATGCAAATATAATGAATACATGCAAAAATAATGAATACATACACAAATAATGAATACATGCAAAAATAATGAATAGGCCTACATGCAAAAATAATGAATACATGCAAAAATAATGAATACATGCAAAAATAATGAATACATGCAAAAATAATGAATACATACAAAAATAATGAATACATGCAAAAATAATGAATACATGCAAAAATAATGAATACATGCAAAAATAATGAATACATGCAAAAATTATGAATACATGCAAAAATAATGAATACATGCACAAATAATGAATACATGCAAAAATAATGAATACATGCAAAAATAATGAATACATGCACAAATAATGAATACATGCAAAATAATGAACACATGCAAAAATAATGAATACATGCACAATTAATGAATACATGCAAAAATAATGAACACATGCACAAATAATGAATACATGCACAAATAATGAATACATGCAAAAATAATGAATACATGCAAAAATAATGAATACATGCAAAAATAATGAATACATGCAAAAATAATGAATACATGCAAAAATAATGAATACATGCACAAATAATGAATACATGCAAAAATAATGAATACATGCAAAAATAATGAATACATGCACAAATAATGAATACATGCAAAAATAATGAATACATGCACAAATAATGAATACATGCACAAATAATGAATACAAGCAAAAATAATGAATACATGCAAAAATAATGAATACATGCAAAAATAATGAATACATGCAAAAATCGCCCAAAAAGTGAACCATCTCCCCTTAACCAGTATAAAGTCGTCTAATGATAGCCAGACTAAACTGTCAAAGTGCGTCAAAGGGTTAATGGTAAGAATTAAGCTCTCTGTCAAAGATGAGTACTAGTGACCTTTGAATTATACCGCGGAAACAGGAACATTTTTAGATTATTACACCGATGTTTTTTGTATTACTTTCTCCTTAATCTGATCAGTAGCCTCATTAATAACTTTGTGTACAAAAACATTTCCTCATATTAACAGTATATGGTCCGACCTCTCGTGTGGGTTATTATGATATTGTGTTTAATTGTTATTGAGTTATTTTTGTTATTTGTTATTTTCGAGTAATGTATTTTCTCTCTCTCTCTCTCTCTCTCTCTCTCTCTCTCTCTCTCTCTATATATCTCTCTCTCTCTATCTATATATATATATATATATATATATATATATATATATATATATATATATAACCACCACACTGAATGAATAATCAATATGAAAAGGGCATTTAAAGTGTCCATGATAATCTACCCACGGTAGATTACACGGTACGAAACTCATATGATACAAGGATAGAAACGTAAATCACATTCAATTTACCCCATGGCTTCATAATATACCCTTTTTCAGACCTTGATATTTTACAGTGTTCGTGTCCAACAACACAACAACCCCAGCATAGGATAAAACCCGAGACTATTCCTTTATTTCACTAGACACGACCCACACAGACACCGCGGCTTTTTCGTGCGGGAAGGAAATATTTAGGTGGCTGGTCGTGGTGTATGTTGCATGATGGGGGAGAGGGGGGAGAGAGAGAGAGAGAGAGAGAGTGTGAGTGAGTGAGTGTGTGTGTGAGGGAGAGTGAGAGTGTGTGTGTGTGTGTATGTGTGAGAGAGAGAGCGAGCGAGCGAGAGA
>CM064513.1:90529020-90536520 GCA_032716605.1 Paralithodes platypus
TAGTAGTTTGATATATTGCCATTAAGTATCGAGGAACCAGCTACTAAGAGATTCCATTTATGATCAGCTGGCAACAAATAGAGTACCGGTATACGTGGTTTGGTCTTGTTTCTGTGTTTGTTTACGTTGTGGTTTGTTTATTTTGCTAGTGTTACATTATAATACATCCACAAATTAAACCAGATGATTTTTTTTTTTTTTCTATGAGGGAGTCAAAAGGCAGAACTAACTGCCTTTTGTCGAATGCCTCCTCCCAGCGTTGAAAGAGTGCCAGGGCCAAAATCAGGGGCATCATATCCTGCAGGCCTTGAGAGAGAGAGAGAGAGAGAGAGAGAGAGAGAGAGAGAGAGAGAGAGAGAGAGAGAGAGAGATAAATAGATAGATAGATAGATGGATAGATAGATAAATAGATAGATAGATAGATAGATAATATGGATAGAGAGAGAGAGAGAGAGAGAGAGAGAGAGAGATAAATAGATAGATAGATAGATAGATAGATAGATAGATAGATATATAGATAGATAGTTAGATAGATAATATAGATAGAGAGAGAGAGGGGGAGAGAGAGAGAGAGATAAATAGATAGATAGAGAGAGAGAGAGAGAGAGAGAGAGAGAGAGAGAGAGTTAGAGAGAGCGAGCGAGAATGAGTCGGCGTTTTAGACTGGTCCCGGCATCATAAAACTAGACATTATTTCAGGTTTTATGACCAAACCCGATCATGTTTTATTAATTTAGGGAACTAAGCCTCGAAATACTGTCCAGAACAATTATATGACTTATCTCAATTATCACCAATGCATTAGTGATTACAAATGTATAGCCTTAACCCTTTCACGCTCATATGACGCAGAGGTTGCCAGATTAGCAATAAGAAATAGAGTTCTCTCTATATACCATTTGTATACCAATTTGCCTTTAGATTTAGTATATTCAGAGCTTTGTTTTATTATAGATTTGCACTTTGACAGGTTCGTTAGGAATGGTAATTATTTCATAAATGTTTATACATATTTTAATAATGCATCACTTAGCTCTACTCCCACTAGTTCTGTATATTTTGATAGAACTAAACTTAAAGATGCCCTTAAATTCCTCCTTTTCAATACTTATGTTAGATTCGGGCCGTACATTTTCAAACAAATATTAGGAATTCCTATGGGTGGAAATGCTAGCCCTTTAATTGCAGACTTATTCTTGCTTGCTTTAGAATTTAAATATATAAAAGACTTAGTTGACAGTAGCAAGAAAAATAAAATTCCAGAAAAATTAGCACTTGCTAAACTGTTAAGTAATAATAGTAGATATATTGATGATATTCTTGTTTGCAATTTGTTAAATTTTAATCAAGTTGCTAAACTTATTTACCCTAATTCTATTCCCCTCACACAATGTAACGTAAATTATATAGTTGAAAATGTTCTTGATATAAATATAGAGATTGTTAATGAACAGTGCATACTTAAAGTATATCACAAAGTTGATGATTTTAATTTTAACGTAATAAACTTTCCTTTCCCTAGTAGTAATATCGATAGTAAAATAACTTATAATTGTTTTTTATTCCCAATTAATAAGATTTTGTAAAATCTGCACTAAAGTAGATGACTTTTGGGCTAGAGCTAGGTTACTATACAGACTCTTAGTGGACAGAGGTTTTGAGGCAAGTAAATTGTTCCATAAATTTAATCTTTTTAGGGTCAATTATTGTGACTGTATTCTAAAATTTGACATCAATAATTTTAATCAAGCATTTTTAACTTGAAGTTTCTTGTATAACCTCTGCTTACTTTTTGTCTGTATTTATTGTTTATCTTTTTCTTTTTCTATTATTATTATTATTATTAATATTGATGATTTTTTAAATTTATTGTTCTTGTTAAAAGAGTACTCTTTGTTTAAATCTGTTGTTACTTCATATTTTGCAATTATTTGTCTTTATATTATATGTATTCATTGTCGATAGTATCAATTGCTTACTTTTGCGATTTCCTTAGTTTATTTGTGCTATAAATGTAGGTTATTTGTAGGGTAGTTATTGATAGGGGTCACTTGAGGCATGCTATGCTTACAGGTACCTACCCGATAGCACTATCGTTAGTGAGTGCTGTACTGTATTTTATATATTATTTTGTAATAGTATAGATATCTTATCAATATTTGTATTTTGTACTATTGTTAATGTCTTGTCATGTTGCAAATTTGATTTTAAATAATATTTTGACATTTAACATGTAGTTTCTTTATTCATGCAGAGTTTAGTAAAATTTGCCAGAACGTCCCGGACTTCCCAAACTTGACTACTTCCTTTAACGTGACGATAGTGCGTTGTTATATGTGCGATTAGTTTGCTTGGGAAACAGATTAACTTGCTCATGTAGTAATGTACACCCTATGTGGTGGATTGTGTTCTTTTATTTAATAATTTTCATTTTAGTAAGCGTTGTTTCCACATAGCGATTTTGATAATTTAATTTGACTTTATATTGTCCTTGTCCCAATTTTGGTTTGTTTAGTTTGCAAGTTTTACATTTTAACTCTTATAAAATTATAAAACTAATTTTGGAGAGGTAATTTTACCTCTCCAAAATTAGTTTTCTGCCCACAGCTAACTCAAAGACAACTACAGAGGTTGAAATAAATAAACTAAAGGTTTCTAAATACCCCTAATGGTAACAAAGGCTTTAAAGTATCCCTAATAGGCTCAACACAGCTAACTCAAAGACAACTACAGAGGTTGAAATAACTAAACTAAAGTTTTCTAAATACCCCTGATGGTACGTAACAAAGGCTTTAAAGTATCCCTAATAGGCTCAAAATAGCGTCATATGTCGGAGAGGGTTAAGGGGATAGGTGTTATTTATTTGTTCATATATATATATATATATATATATATATATATATATATATATATATATATATATATATATATATATATATATTATTGTTTTAGTTTCCTCCCTTGTCCCCCATCCAACTTAAACAATAATACCCCCTAGACCCCCCTTCGAGATAAATTTTGACATTTTTCGGTAGACAAATGTCATTCCTCCTAAATTACAGGCTCGCTATTGCTCGCCAGGAAAACAATTGACACCTTAATGGCACGAATCTTAACCACTTTTAAAATTTTACTCTAGTTATATTCAAAGGATTTTGGGCACTTTAAGAAGGACCTGTGGTAGTAAAAAGGGTCAAGTGAGATGGTTCGAAGCCTGATAATTGCTGGAGACCCTTTTTAAACTGAATACAATCGTCTAATAATAGCCAGAATAAAGTTAAAAGGACGGCACCGGAACTGAAAGGGTTTAAAATACAAGAGTTGGTGTCCTCAGAGATTTCAACGGTAATTTAAGGGGAGGTGGGCCGGTTTAAGGGGAGGTGGGCCGGTTTTCTGGACCATTTTCTCCGTCATGTTGAGCCCCATTAGTTTTCAGATGTTAAGGTGTTTGCCCCATTAGTTAGTCGATTTTAAGACCTTTCGCCCCATTTCTTCGTCAATATTTAGACCTCGTGCTACTTAGGTGTAAAATTTTTCCCTGGCGAACGATAGTGAGCCTGTAATGTTGGAAGAACCGGCCTTTGGCCGGGAAATTTTTCTACCGAAAAATGTACAAATTAATCTAGAAGGGGGATCTAATGGATGTTTTTTTTTTTGTAATTTGATGGAGGTCTAGGGAGGAAACTAGAAAAATAATGAATACATGCAAAAATCCACCCAAAAGTGAACCATCCCCTAAGAACTAAGGGGAGGTTTCTAGTTTGTTTCCTACTCCTCCAGCAATCTTAAAATGTCACCCCCTTGACCACCTTTCAAGATAAATTTGTACATTTTTCCTTAGAAAAATGTCCCGGCCGAAGGCCGGTTACTCTTAAATTACAGGCTCGCTATCGCTCGCCAGGATAAAATCGACACCTAAATTGCACGAAATTTCTTAAAATTGACAGAATGGGGCGGACATTTTTAAAATCACCAAACTAATGGGGCACACGTCTTAACATCTCGAAAGCAATGGGGCTAAACATGAGGGAGAAAGGGGTAAAGACAAAAATCCCTCAAGTAGTTAAGAATACAAGAGTTGGTGTCCTCAGAGATTTCAACAGTACTTTAAGTAGTGATCCCGACACGGCTGAATACCGCCCCGGCTGACTGGGTGTGATGGGCATAAGGAAGAGATGGGTTAGGTGTGAAGGGGATCTGCCAAGTGTGGTCCAATCGGCGCTCTGCAGACCCCCGTAATCTTGTGTTGACCTCTGAGCGTTTTGGTGAGGTCGGTCCTCAGAGTGTTAGTGAGCTGGGACTTATAATTGGGGTTGGGTATGAGAGGGATCTACCTTGTGTGGGCCAATCGGCTCTCTGCAGACTCCCATTTTCTTTTGTCCTATATATATGAAGAAGACAAAATGCAAAGCTGTATGTAACAAGTGTCTGCCCTAAAGTTGAGAGAGTGAAGAGGTCCAAATTAAACGTATTTTCTTTTTTTGGGATGGTTGATTTTCTGGGTCCACTTCTCCCTCATGTGTAGCCTCATTAATTTTGAGATCTTAAGACGTTCGGCCCATTACATTGGCGATTTTAAAACGTTTCGCTCCATTTCTTTGTCAATATGAAGTGCCATTCATGTGTGTGTCAAGACAGAAAGTTGTGTCTGTTTACCTACAAATTAGATAAATGTCGTTTCAGAAAAGATATAGGCAAATATTGGTTTGGTAACAGAGTTGTAGATGGGTGGAATAGGCTACCAAGTGCTATAGTGGGATCAAGAACGATAGAGAGCTTTAAGAAAAAAATAGATAGGCATATGGACGAGATGGGTTGGGTGTGAGGGGGATCTGCCGAGTGTGAGCCAATCGGCGCTCTACAGACCCCCATTGTCTGTCCTCTGACCGTTTTGGTGAGGTCGGTCAACATGGTATTAGTGAGCTGGGCCTATAATTAGGCCTTGTAATTGGGGTTGGGTGTGGGAGGGATCTGCCTTGTGTGGGCCAATCGGCTTTCTGCAAACTCCCATTTTTTTGTATTCTTATGTTCTAAAGGAAGGAAGGGAGCACATATCAAACATCGTGTGTGTGTGTGTGTGTTTGTGGCTGTGTGTGTGTGTGTGTGTATCTAAGACAGAAAGTTGTGTATGTGTGTGTGTGCGTGCGTGTGTGTATATGTGTGTTTGTGTGTGTGTGTGTATATATGTGTGTATGTGTGTGTGTGTGTGTGTATATATGTGTGTGTGTGTGTGTGTATATCAAAGCCAGACAGTGATGTGGGTGTAGGTAGGAAGGGAGGAGTAAGAAAACACATATACACCAAGTTTCATGCACAGGTAGGGAGTGTGTTTAGGACAGGTAGGTGTGTAGGTAGATGGTCAGGCAGGTGTGTGTATGTGGTTGGTCAGGCAGGTGTGTAGGTGGATGTGTGTTACAAGTATGTGAGTATGTGGTTGAAATAGGCAGCCGATGCTGATAGGATTGGGTTCCCTCTCTCTCTCTCTCTCTCTCTCTCTCTCTCTCTCTCTCTCTCTCTCTCTCTCTCTCTCTCACACACACACACACACACACACATAATCCTCCCAAGGTTAAAACATCTCCATTAGGTGCAAAAAAACACATAAAAAATCGCCCAATAAAACGAACTGCAACCTTGGAAATTCATTAAGGGGGGTCACTGTTTTGTTTTTTTATCTTTCTCTCCTTATCTCTCTTTCCCTGACTTGTATCCATTCGGCCCCATTCAGCCAACTGTGTTAAGACGTATATCCCCATCCAGGTGTCGATTTCTTCCTGGCGAGCGATAGCGAGCCAGCATTGTATGGAGAAATCCGGCTTCGCCGGAGAAATTTTTCTATCGAAAAATGTATAAATTTAGCTTGCTGTCAAAACAAATCTATATATATGCTGGCTCGCTATCGCTCTCCAGGAAAATATTGACACCTGGATGGGGGTAAACGTCTTAAAACAGTAGGCTAATGGGGCCGAATGGATACAAGCCAAAGAGAGATAGAAAGAAAAAAAAAAGGCGAGGTGGGCTCCCTTAAACTGCGCAATAAAACGAACTGCAACCTTGGAAATTCAATAGTAAAATTTGCTGCAATGGAATTATGCAGTGTTTTAGACCAGCTGATGTAAGGGTGCAACTATCATCATATTGCATACATCAACAAGGAAAGAGAGAGAGAGAGAGAGGGGAGAGGGGGCGAGAGAGAGAGCGCGAGAGAGAGAGAGAGAGAACAGAAAATGACAGGTACAGTGAAAGCAGGAGAGAGAGAGAGAGAGAGAGAGAGAAAGAAAGATAAAAATGACAGAGGTACAGTGAAATCAGGAGAGAGAGAGAGAGAGAGAGAGAGAGAGAGAGAGAGAGAGAAAGTGAGAGAGGGAGCGAGGAGAGAAGTGAGGCGTAATGGATTGTTAGGAGACTGGAAGGGGAGAGAGAGAGAGAGAGAGAGAGAGAGAGAGAGAGAGAGAGACTCAAAGCGGCAAAGCACAGCCCTCTTCCAGATGGAATCGGGAATAGATTTCTCGAAATGGCAAAAGCAAGCAAAATCCTCAATAACAAATAAACAGTTACCGGTACCAATCGGAAGAAACAACATTGCATAGTCTCAAATTGTTAGAAAAAATAGATCGGCTTGTGACAAATCGTATGTATGTATGTGTACAGTATATATGTATGTATGTATGTATGTACACTGGCACTTGCCCCATTTTGTTGTTATGGGGTTGGCCGACTCGAGACAGAGCTCGAACATGGACATCACACACACATATTAGAAAAACAAAACAAAACCCAAAATCACACACACACATCGTAGATCCAATAAATGGTACGTTGAACCAAATGAAAACAACCATTTGATTCAACTCTAAACAGTGGCTAGGTTAAGGGGAGGTTTCTAGTTTGGTTCCTACTCCTCCAGCAATCTTAAAATGTCACCCCCTTGACCCCCTTTCAAGGTACATTTGTACATTTTTCGGTAGAAAAATGTCCCGGCCGAAGGCCGATTACTCTTAAATTACAGGCTCGCTATCGCTCGCCAGGATAAAATCGACACCTAAATGGCACGAAAGGTCTTTAAATTGACAGAATTGGGGCAAACATTCTTAAAAATCACCAAAATAATGGGGCAAACGTCTTAAAATCTCAAAAGCAATGGGACTAGACATAAGGGAGAAAGGGGTCAAGAAAAAAGTCCCTCAAGTGGAAATCTCCCCTTAAAACGTATATTTTACCAATTCATATTATTTGTGTTAAACATGCGAGTTGGTTTTGCCCTGGTTCTGCATCCTTGAGGGAAAACTATCCTAAACTTTATTTGTGTTAAACATGCGAGTTGGTTTTGCCCTGGTTCTGCATCCTTGAGGGAAAACTATCCTAAACTTTATTTGTGTTAAACATGCGAGTTGGTTTTGCCCTGGTTCTGCATCCTTGAGGGAAAACTATCCTAAACTTTATTTGTGTTAAACATGCGAGTTGGTTTCTGCATCCTTGAGGGAAAACTATCCTAAACTT
>CM064513.1:90541520-90571321 GCA_032716605.1 Paralithodes platypus
TAATGGACCGAACGTCTTAAAATCTCAAAACTAGTGGGGCTAAACGTGAAGGAGAAGGGGGTTCACAAAAAGCGAACCATACCCCCTCAACCTCATAATACAAACAAGAGAGAGAGAGAGAGGGAGAGAGAGAGAGAGAGAGAGAGGGAGGGAGAGTAGAGAGAGAGAGAGAGAGAGAGAGAGAAAAAAAGAGAGAGATCGAGACTAGTGAGGCGTATGGGAGACTGGAAGGGGAGTACAAAGTGTCCAAAGGAGTACAAAGGAAATCAAGCAACAACAGGTCTAGTGACCCTTCTAGGCTGCTTGTCCTCCAAAACACTGAGGATCAAGTGTCCAAACAGTGGTTTAGAGTGGGTAAGGGAACATTGGAAAGGGAACTACTGCCCTGGAACTAATGTCCGTGGCAGGATTAGGAAGTTAGTAGGGGACAGATGGGTTAGTAACTGAGGGGGGGATAAAATAAAGTTATTCATTTACAAACGCAGTCAGTCGCGGGTTTGATGCGAGATATTTGTCTAAGCGGAGTTTAAATGAATCAACGGTGCTGCAGTCTATAACGTCTCGGGGAAGCCCATTCCACAAGTTGACAACTCGATTGAAGAAGAAATTCTTAGATTCGTGTGAGTTAAAAGATTTACAATAATTTTGCAACCGTTTCCCCGCGTGTAATTAGATTTGTCGATAGTGAAGTACTTACTACAGTTCATATTGTCGATGCCTTTGATGATTTTGAACACTTGAATTAAGTCACCTCTTAATCTGCACTGGGTTAAAGGAAATAGATTTAATTCTCTAAGACGCTCTTCGTATGGTTTGTTCTTTAGGCTAGGTATCATTTTGGTAACTCTACGTTGAACTCGTTCTAGCTTGTTTATATCTTTTTGGTAATAAGGGCACCAGGATTGAATGCAGTATTCCAGAAGTGGGCGGACTAAGGAATTGTAAAGGGTTTGGATAACTTCTTTGGATTTATGCTCAAATGACCTGCCTATAAAGCCAATTATTTTGTTTGCCTTCTTAACAACTTCTGAACATTGTTGATTCGGTTTTAGGTTACTCGATATTGTTACTCCCAGATCGGTTTCTGTTTACATTCTTAAGCTGAGTGGCATTCATCGAATAGTTTGCTTTCTCATTTAGGTATCCGATATGTAGTACTTTACATTTATCCGCATTGAAACTCATTTGCCAAATTTGGGCCCAATGTGACAATTTATCTAGATTTTTTTTTTTTTTTTTTTTTTTTTTTTCTTCTATATTCCAACTTACTTCCTCTCGGGCATAGGCTGACGCCTTAACATTCACCGCTTTACAATGAACAGTGAAGCCCGTGAGGTCTTGTTCCAGTCTAGGGAGTGAGACATGTGAAGCACGTAGAGTACAACGAGCACCTGCCATCTTGCCTTCACATGAGGCACGGTGCTCACTCATGGCCCGAAACGACCCCATCTCTGAAGCCATCTCGTTCCCGTGCTTCACTGTCTCATCCCCTACACTCGGACTCTCACACTTACACACACACAACGCCACCTGTTGAGCAGATAACTCACCAGGCATTGCACCCCTATAGCATATTTTGAATATGGGAATATTCATACAGTGCTACTTAATCAGGGAACAATGAGGGTATTTTATTGACGTTTCGGTGGGCTTGTGGTAATGCACTGATACTAGGTACAGCACAAATTCCATCCCAATAATATCTTCCCATTGATACATCGGGATTTGAACCCGGGACCTTTGGATTACCAGGCCAGTGGCAAGACCACTCCACCACACATCCCCTTGTGTTGCATATCGTCAACTTGTTCTTTTGAGAGTACGCTATTTGCAATTTTTGTATCGTCAGCAAATTTTGAGATTGTACAGGTGAGACCCTCATTTATGTCGTTGATGTAAATTAGAAAGAGAATTGGTCCTAGTACCGATCCCTGGGGTACCCCGCTACTTACATTGGTCCATTTAGATGCCTTACCGTTTATGACTACTCTTTGCTTTCTGTCGCTGAGCCAATTTTCTATCCATTTCAACACACCGTCCATTCCATGCGCTTTTAGTTTTAGCAGTAAACGTTTGTGGGGAACTTTGTCAAAGGCCTTTTGAAAATCAAGGTATATAATATCTACAGCTTTACTCTCATCGTAGAGGTTAAGGATATCGTGGAAGAAGTCTAAGAGGTTTGTTAAACAGGAACGTTTTTTGCGAAAGCCGTGTTGAGTATCTTTAAGTAAGTTATTTGCCTCTAAGTGATTTACGAGTCTGTCTCTTATGACCGTTTCTAACAATAAGAGAGAGAGTGAGAGAGAGTGTCGGAGCAGGATGAAACATAGAAGTCCCCCATCGCATACTAATGGACCGGTAACTCTAGTCCCTTCATTCTAGGTTGGGGCAGAAATCCTAACCTCTAACCTCTGTAACTCAAAAAGGGCTGGAGCAAATGAGCTGTCAATTTCCACACCTATTCCCTAGCCAAGTCTTCCTATTTGGTAGAAAAATTCGCTCGATTACTCCAGTCCTTTTTGAGTTATGAGAGGTTAGGGGTTACGATTTCTGCCCAACCTGGAATGAAGAGAAGATAAACACTGAACGAGAGGGCGCGGAATATAATACCGATGCTTCGCTAAGGCCGGTATCACACGAGATTTTTATAGTCAACATTCGACGGTCAACATTATTCTGGCAACATTACACCAATATTTTGCACTGGTATCGGAAACTAAACTTACTTAGGTAGCAGACATATATTATATATGCGGACCTCATAAGCTGCCAGACCAGTGATGAGCAAAAATGTTGAGTGAAAAAGCGCTCGTGTGATACCGGCTTAACTCTATTAGGTGCAGGGCGGGCCAATTTCGATCCTCCCTGTTTTACTCCATTAGTTTGTAGATTTTAAGACGTTTCACATCATTAGTTTGGCGATTATAAGATGCTTCAACCCAATAAGGTGTCAATTTTTCCTGGGCGAGCGAGAGCGAGCGGCAATTTGGGAGAAACCGGCCTTCGATCTGGTCATTTTTCTACTGAAAAATGTACATATTTGGCTTGAATGGGGTCTGGGGGACGTTTTTTTTAGTTTGAAGGGGGTCTGGAGAGGCGTGTTTCTAAGTCTCGGGGGGGGGGGGGTAAACTAAAAACACATTGTTCATAAATGGCTAAAACAATGAAAACCCTCAATATTATAATAATAACTAATAAATATAGATAATAATATAAATAATAATAATAATAATAATAATAATAATAATAATAATAAAACCATTAAATACGTCGTCGGTACAGAAGGGGTTAACAACGTGAACAATGAGAGGAAAGACAAACAAATACCCTGTTTTTGTTGGGTTAAGGGGAGATTTCCACTTGAGTGTTTTTTTTCTTTTTTCGGGACCCCTTTTTCTCTCACGTTTAGTGCCATTGCTTTTGATATTCTAAGACGTTCGCCCCATTAGTTTGGTGATTTTAAGAACCTTTGCCCCAATTTATGTCAATTTTAAGACATTTCGTGCCATTTAGGTGTCGATTTTATCCTGGCGAGCGATAGCGAGCCTTTAATTTTAGAGGAACCGGCCTTTGGCCGGGACATTTTTCTACCGAAAAATGTACAAATTTATCTTGAAAGGGGGTCTAGGGGGTGTAATTTTAAGCTTGATGGAATTCTAGGGAACGAACTAAAAACCTCCCCTTAACCCAGAAAAATAATAATATGTGTAATAGAAAAGGGAAAGTAGAGCCGGTGTCACACGAGAGCTTTTATAGTCAACATTCCATGATCAACATTTTTCTGGCAACATTTCTGGAATATTGTGCACCGGTATTGGAAACTTAGACTGATGCATGGTGAATTTAGGTAACCGAAATGCTTACAATGTTGACCTCCTAAGCTGCCAGACCAGTGTTGAGGATAAAGGTTGAGGGGGAAAGAGCGCTCGTGTGATACCGGCTTAAGGGGGTAGTATTTTGGTCTATATATTTGTTTATTTTTGAGTGTTCTCGCTAGACCTCCATCAAGCTTAGAAAAACACCCCCTTCGACCTCCTTGCAAGATATATGTTTTCCGTAGAAGAAAAAGGTAGACATTTGTTCCTTCTCAATTTGGAAGCTCGCTATCGCTCCCCAGGAAAATATCGAAACCTAAAGGGTACGAGAAGGCTTAATATTCATAACAAAATGAGGCGAAAGGTCTCAAAATGGCCAAACTAACGGAAGGAACGAACGTCTTAAAACCTCAACACTAATAGGCTAAACATGAGGGAGAAGGGGGTCCAGAAAAAAGCGAGTACTACCCCCTTAAGTTGTGAATGGGTCTGACGATGAGAGGGGGAGAGGGAGAAGTGTGGGGGGGGGGGGGGGGGGGGGGGGGGAGTGTGGGGGGGGGGGAGGGGGGGGATGGTACTTGTGTGGACTATGCTATTACAATATTGAGCAAGCAGACTACATTACTATTGTGTGTGTGTGTGTGTGTGTCGTCACTGGTATTCTCTCTCTCTCTCTCTCTCTCTCTCTCTCTCTCTCTCTGCCTCGTAATTATCCAAACTCTGTGTGTATCTTTCAGTACAAGCCACAATACTTTGGAAAACATTGTAGTTGCAGACCACGCATATACACACATAAATTACACGAGTAATTAAGGGGGCCCACCTCGTTTTTTCTCTCTCTGGGTTGTATCCATTCGGCCCCATTCAGCCTACTGTTTTAAGACATTTATCCCCATCCAGGTGTCGATTTTTTACTGGCGAGCGGTAGCTAGCCTGCATATTTTTTATATTGTTTTTTTGACAGCAGGCTAAATTTGTACATTTTTCGATAGAAAAATGTCTCGGGCGAAGCCGGATTTCTTCATACAATGCTGGCTCGCTATCGCTCGCCAGGAAGAAATCGACGCCTGAATGGGGATAAACGTCTTAAAACAGTAGGCTGAATGGGGCGGAATGGATACAAGCCAGAGAAAGAGAGAAAAGGTTAGAAAAGAAGCAGGTGACCCCCCCCTAAACAGCGTACAATACGTTCTTGCAGTTTAAACTAGTTATCCTCTCGGTCAAGCATTTTTCTTTGTCACTCCCCCCTCTCTGTCTCCTCCTCCTCCTCCTCCTCCTCCTCCCCCTCTCCCCCTCCCTCCCCCTCCCTCCCTCTCCTCTGCAAACCTAAGTCAAGGTCGTTCAGTGAATGGGCAGGTGTGCCAACAGGTATATCATCATACCTGATCACTTATCCCTAGTATTACCTTTATTAAATTCATATAATCTATCGCTAATCAAATATAAGTACTAATCAACCTAATGTACCGCTAGTTAATGTAATTACTATGGTGATTTTGTTGATAATTTGCTTTCCATAGCGATCTTTACTTGCGAATCGGGTAATGTTTTGATCGGCGGGGTTGGTAGGCCTGGTCCGTGTGCCCATAAACGTTGCCATACCCGTGTTATCCCGCTAGTCTTCATCTGGCAAGGGGACGGAGTGCACGTTGTTCCAATTACCTCACGTTACAGACTTCCTTCACTCTCATACGTTGCTTTATATTTCTGAACAAGGTTTCGGCGATTTTGACTCTCCCTTCGCTTGAGTTTAAAGTTCAAGATGGTTACGCATTGGAGGTGAGTAGAAAATTTTACTATATTGTTTATTAGATATATATATACTGTGTATATATATATAATTTGCAATTTAATACGTTGTGATACAAATCATCGAAAGTACTGACAGTATTTTGAGGCTCGAACTTAATTTTAAATAGGACTTTGTTTGGTTTGGTTAATTAATGAAATGTATGTGGAATTGGAGTACTGTATTATTTAAGGGTCGTAAGCCTCAACAACCTGGTTATTTAAGGGGAGGCAGACCGTTTTTCTGGATCCCCTTCTCCCCAATGTTTAACCCCACTAGTTTCGAGATTATGAGACGTTCGGCCCATTAGTTTGGCGATTTTAACACTTTTCGCCCCCATTTCGTTGTCAATTTTAAGACCTTTCGTGCCATTTAGGTGTCGAGTTTTTCCTGGCGAGCGATAGCGAGCCTGCAATTTTAAGAGGAACATTTTTCCACCGAAAAATTTACAAATTTATCTTGAAGGGGGGTCTAGGGTGTGTTTTTCTAAGCTTGATGGAGGTCTAGGGAGGAAACTAAACAAATATATGAATAGATGAATTAATAGACCAAACAAACCCTTAATACTGTATTTCGGAGGTTCTTGTATATATTGATGATGATGATGTTCGAGGGTTTATACTGGGGTAGCATCCGTGTACACTCATTGGAAGCTGTATCGAACCCACGCGAGACAATCCAACGCTACTATGTTATATTATCACAGAGGCTGCACAACTTGGCTTTAAGGGGGAATGGTTCACTTTTTGGGCGATTGTTGCATGTATTCATTATTTTTCTAGTTTCCTCCCTAGACCTCCATCAAATTATAAAAAAAAACATCCATTAGATCCCCCTTCTAGATTAATTTGTACATTTTTCGGTAGAAACATTTCCCGGCCAAAGGCCGGTTCTTCCAAATTTACAGGCCCACTATCGTTCGCCAGGAAAAAAATAGACACCAAAATAGCACGAAAGGTTTTAGGCTAATATTGACTAGGAAATGGGGCAAAAGGTCTTAAAATCAACAAACTAATGGGGCAAATATCATAAAATCTGAAAACTAATAGGGCTAAACATGAGGAAGAAGGGGGTCTAGAAAAAGACTCCTCTTCCCTTAAGGGGAGGTATTTAGTTTGTTCCCTAGACCTCCATCAAGCTTAAAATTAAATTTGTACATTTTTCGGTAGAAAAATGTCCCGGCCGAAGGCCGGTTCCTCTTAAATTACAGGCTCGCTATCGCTCGCCAGGATAAAATCGACACCTGAATTGCACGAAAGGTCTTAATATGGGGTGAAACTTCTTAAAATCGCTAAACTAATGAGGCAAACTTTTTAATATCAAAAGCAATGGTAAACATGAGGGAGAAAGGGGTCCAGAAAAAGATCTCCCCTTAATAGTTGGAGCTTGAAAGGGTTAAGGGGAGGTATTTAGTTTGTTCCCTAGACTTCCATCAAGCTTAAAATTACACTCCCTTGAGTCCCTTTCAAGATATATTTGTACATTTTTCGATAGAAAAATGTCCCGGCCGAAGGCCGATTCCTCTTAAATTACAGGCTCGCTATCGCTCGCCAGGATAAAATCGACACCTGAATGGCACGAAAGGTCTTAATATGGGGTGAAAGTTCTTAAAATCGCTAAACTAATGGGGCAAACGTTTTATAATATCAAAAGCAATGGGGCTAAACATGAGGGAGAAAGGGGTCAAGAAAAAAATCCCTTAAGTGGAGATCTCCCCCTTAACCTCTTCACCCCCATGACGTACCGTAGTGTTCATCATATCCTCGTTACTACCATTAGACGATTTTCTTTAGTTTGTAATCGACCTACACGACTCAAATGGGAAAAATACGATCTCACTAAACCCTCTTAAGGGGAGGTTTTTACTTTGTTTTCTACTTAAGGGGAAGTTTTTAGTTTGATTTCTACTTAAGGGGAGGTTTTTAGTTTGTTTTCTACTTAAGGGGAGGTTTTTAGTTTGTTTTCTACTTAAGGGGAGGTTTTTAGTTTGTTTTCTACTTAAGGGGAGGTTTTTACTTTTTCTACTTAAGGGGAGGTTTTTAGTTTGTTTCTACTTAAGGGGAGGTTTTTAGTTTGTTTTCTACTTAAGGAGGAGTTTGTTTTCTACTTAAGGGGAGGGTTAGTTTGTTTTCTACTTAAGGGGAGGTTTTTAGTTTGTTTTCTACTTAAGGGGAGGTTTTTAGTTTGTTTTCTACTTAAGGGGAGGTTTTTAGTTTGTTTTCTACTTAAGGTTTTTTTTTAGTTTGTTTTCTACTTAAGGGGAGGTTTTTAGTTTGTTTTCTACTTAAGGGGAGGTTTTTAGTTTGTTTTCTACTTAAGGGGAGGTTTTTAGTTTGTTTTCTACTTAAGGGGAGGTTTTTACTTTTTCTACTTAAGGGGAGGTTTTTAGTTTGTTTCTACTTAAGGGGAGGTTTTTAGTTTGTTTTCTACTTAAGGGGAGGTTTTAGTTTGTTTTTTAAGGGGAGGTTTTTAGTTTGTTTCTACTTAAGGGGAGGTTTTTAGTTTGTTTTCTACTTAAGGGGAGGTTTTTAGTTTGTTTTCTACTTAAGGGGAGGTTTTTAGTTTGTTTTCTACTTTTAAGGGGAGGTTTTTTGTTTTTTCCTACTTTTAAGGGGAGGTTTTTAGTTGTTTTCCTACTTTTAAGGGGAGGTTTTTAGTTTGTTTTTAAAGGGGAGGTTTTTAGTTTGTTTTTTAAGGGGAGGTTTTTAGTTTGTTTTCTACTTAAGGGGAGGTTTTTAGTTTTTCTACTTAAGGGAGGTTTTTAGTTTGTTTCTACTTAAGGGGAGGTTTTTAGTTTGTTTTCTACTTAAGGGGAGATTAGTTTGTTTTCTACTTAAGGGGAGGTTTTTAGTTTGTTTCTACTTAAGGGAGGTTTTAGTTTGTTTTCTACTTAAGGGGAGGTTTTTAGTTTGTTTTCTACTTAAGGGGAGGTTTTAGTTTGTTTCTACTTAAGGGGAGGGTTTTAGTTTGTTTTCTACTTAAGGGGAGGTTTTTAGCTTGTTTTCTACTTAAGGGGAGGTTTTTAGTTTGTTTTCTACTTAAGGGGAGGTTTTTAGTATGTTTTCTACTTAAGGGGAGGTTTTTAGTTTGTTTTCTACTTAAGGGGAGGTTTTTAGTTTGTTTTCTACTTAAGGGGAGGTTTTTAGTTTGTTTTCTACTTAAGGGGAGGTTTTTAGTTTGTTTTCTACTTAAGGGAAGGTTTTTAGTTTGTTTTCTACTTAAGGGGAGGTTTTTAGTTTGTTTTTTAAGGAGAGGTTTTTAGTTTGTTTTTTAAGGGGAGGTTTTTAGTTTGTTTTTTTAAGGGGAGGTTTTTAGTTTGTTTTTTAAGGGGAGGTTTTTAGTTTGTTTTTTAAAGGGGAGGTTTTTAGTTTGTTTTTTAAGGGGAGGTTTTTAGTTTGTTTTTGAAGGGGAGGTTTTTAGTTTGTTTTCTACTTAAGGGGAGGTTTTAGTTTGTTTCTACTTAAGGGAGGTTTTTAGTTTGTTTCTACTTAAGGGAGGTTTTAGTTTGTTTTCTACTTAAGGGGAGGTTTTTAGTTTGTTTCTACTTAAGGGGAGGTTTTTAGTTTGTTTTCTACTTAAGGGGAGGTTTTAGTTTGTTTCTACTTAAGGGGAGGTTTTTAGTTTGTTTTCTACTTAAGGGGAGGTTTTTAGTTTGTTTTCTACTTAAGGGGAGGTTTTTAGTTTGTTTTCTACTTAAGGGGAGGTTTTTAGTTTGTTTTCTACTTAAGGGGAGGTTTTAGTTTGTTTTTACTTAAGGGGAGGTTTTTAGTTTGTTTCTACTTAAGGGGAGGTTTTTAGTTTGTTTTCTACTTAAGGGGAGGTTTTTAGTTTGTTTTCTACTTAAGGGGAGGTTTTTAGTTTGTTTTCTACTTAAGGGGAGGTTTTTAGTTTGTTTCTACTTAAGGGGAGGTTTTTAGTTTGTTTTCTACTTAAGGGGAGGTTTTTAGTTTGTTTTCTACTTAAGGGGAGGTTTTTAGTTTGTTTTCTACTTAAGGGGAGGTTTTTAGTTTGTTTTCTACTTAAGGGGAGGTTTTTAGTTTGTTTTCTACTTAAGGGGAGGTTTTTAGTTTGTTTTCTACTCCTCCAGCAATCTTAAAATTTCACCCCCTTGACCCTCTTTCAAGATAAATTTGTACATTTTTCGGTAGAAAAATTTCCCGGCTGAAAGCCGGTTCCTCTTATATTACAGGCTCGCTATCGCTCGCCAGGATAAAATCGACACCTAAATGGCACGAAACGTCTTAAAATTGACAGAAATGGGTCGAAAGTTCTTAAAATCGTCAAAATAATGGGGCGAACGTCTTAAAATTAGGAAAAAACAATGGGGCTAAACATGAGGGAGAAAGGAGTCAAAGGCTAAACATGAGGGAGAAAGGAGTCAAGAAAACAATCCCTCAAGTGGAAATCTCCCCTTAGAAACATAGATCCTTCTGAAGCTGCATAAAATTATCTAATTTTTAGCCAGAAGGGGTTAAATATAATCACCTTCTTCCGTGACGCATATTCTACCTGTCCACCAAATTTCGTGAAAATCTCCACTTCTTGGTAAAAATTGAAGAGACCTCGGACAACCTGGCTTTTTACTAGTTATTTTTGGTAAGATCCTGGGTAGCCGCGGTAACTGGGTTTTTTCAGATGCCTACTTTAACCTAACCAAAACCTAACCCAACCTAACTTAACTTAACCTAGTATATTAGTGTACTATTTATGAATGTAAAATGTAAACATATTATATTGTTACATGGCCTACCAAATTATACCTTATTTGTTGTTGTTTTGTTAGGTTAGGTCAAAAGGCTGTCCTGGGTCTCTTCAATTGGTTACCCACTTCTTCCTTGGCGCATATCCTACCTGTCCGCCAAGTTTCGTGAAAATCGGTTCATAACTTTGTGAGATATCTTGTTTACAGTCAAACAAACGGAGGTGAAAAGTTAACCTCCGTCCAATTTCGTTGACGGCGGTTATTAGGCAAGCGTCCAATGTTCAGTCCAAGATTGATCACCATAATTGACCCTGATTATGCATATTTCTGTCTGTCTCTCTCTCTCTCTTTCTCTTTCTCTCTCCCTCTTTCTATGTCTGTGTCTGTCTGTCTGTCTCTCTCTCTCTCTCTCTCTCTCTCTGTATATATATATATATATATATATATATATATATATATATATATATCTGTCTCTCTTTGTCTCCCTCTCCTTTTCTATCGGATATGCCATCTCTACTAGAATTAAGTCCTGACCACCTCGTTTGGATCGTTAAGGTCTGTGGCCAGTGTATCTATGAAAATCTATGTAAATTTATCTCTATATCTATCTGTCTGTCTCTGTCTATCTCTATCTATCTATCTATCTGTCTGTCTGTCTGTCTTTCTCCTCTCTCTCCTTTTCTCTCCCTCCCTCTCTTTTTTTTTTTCTCTCTCTCTCTCTCTCTCTCCCTCCCTCCCTCCCTCCCTCCCTCCCTCCCTCCTTACCCCCGTGTTGAAAGAGGGTTGACCACTAAACACCTACTGTAGGGCTTGCTCAATATATAGGCTAGGTCAATGTCCAGGGTCGCTCGGTCAACGGGATCCAGGTCAAAGCGAGGTCATTCCACTAGGCTTCTATATTCGGGCGACCGGTAGACGATTTTGTTATGGTGTACGTCCATATACCTAGCATTGTATATAATTGTTTTGTGTACGGTACAGTCGAATACATTAAGGGGAGGTATTTAGTTTGTTCCCTACGTTTTCATAAAGCTTAAAATTACACCCCCTAGACCCCCTTTCAAGATAAATTTGTACATTTTTCGGTAGACAAATTTCCCGGCCGGAGGCCGATTGCTCTTAAACTACAGGCTATCGCTCGCCAGGAAAAAATCGACACCTTAATGGCACGAAAGGTCTTAAAATTTACAGAAATTGGGCAAAAATGTCTTAAAATGTCTAAATTACTAGGGCGAACGTCTTAAAATCTCAAAAGCAATGGGGCTAAGCATGAGGGAGAAAGGGGTCCCGAAAAAAAAACTCAAGTGGAGACCTCCCCTTAATCTCTCTAGCCCACTCATAAGAATTCGTGGATTCCTATGTTTTTCTTTATGCAATTATAACTGTCTGTAATGATTTTTGGATAGAACTTGTTTTTCAATACATAGTGTATATAGTTTTGTAATTGATTTATATAAGTTTTTCTTCGTGAATTCGTTTCCAGAGATTTCCATAATTAGAAATAGTGAAGTTTACGAATTTGTATGAGTGGGGTAGAAACTATGGCATCCGAGTATACAGTGGCGCTAATAAGTCATGTCTCAGCTGTGGTTACGTTTGGCTCGATCTGTGTTGTATTAATGTCCGTCAGATGTTAAATAGGGTGGGTAGGTGTAGGAACATGTTTGTATATCTCACTCGTAACGAATAAATCAAGTTTTACACATTGCTGATACCAATTATTGATCGAAATATACTTGGTGCCGAGACATCACTTATTAGCGCGACTGTACCTACAGTTGCAAATGATCGTGTTGCAGAACTATACTCTGTTTCTTTTCAACTGACGGTAAATTGCAAAGTTCCCATCAAGATTTCTGTTATTTTGAAGATTTTGTATATAGTGAAATATGGTGCTAATTATATAAACTTGGTCTTAATATGATGCAGAGACATAGTAGTTTAATATTTGTCCATGAAGTATCGATAAATTAGCTGCTAAGGGATTTAATTTATCGTCAGCTGAAAATAAACAGAGTAGCCTATAGTTATTAACTCCTTCCGTACCGGCGACGTCCTTTTAGTTATGTCCTAGCTATATTTAGACGATTTTGTGCAGTTTAGGAAGGCTCTGTGGTAGTTAAAAGGGTTAAGTGACTCAGTTCGAAGCCTGTTAATTGCTGGAGTCCCTTTTAAAACTCAATAAAATTGTCTAATCGTAGCCGGAATAAAGTTAACAGGACGTTGATAGTCTCTGAAGTCCTATACTAACTAAAAACCGATGTACAAAATTGTGTTAATTTCGGTGTTGGTGTGTTTGGCCCTGGGTGAGGGGGTAGTGGGGGGTCATGTAGCCCAGTAGGAGGTGGGGGGCGTTGAGGGAGAGGTTGGGGGTGACGTGGGGGAGGGGGAGGAGGAGGGAGAGGTTGGGGGTGATGTGGTGGGGTAGGGGGAGGATTGGGGACAGGACCCAGACTTATGGGAAGACGATTGGGATGAAGTGGGTGACCAAGGGGAGTATGATTGGGATTGGGATGAGGTGGGCGACTTGGAGGGACCCGAAGAGGAAGAGAAGGCAGAGTTGGGGAGTGACATGTTGATGAGAGTGGGTTCGATCGAGGATGATGAGGGTGAAAAGGACAAGAAGAAAGAGGCGGAGAAGAGGAAGAAAAAGGAGGAGGAGGAGGACGGGAAGCATTCAAAGGGTTCGAAGGACTCCAAGGATTCGAAGGACTCTAAGGATTCGAAGGACTCCAAGGATTCGAAGGGCTCCAAGGATTTGAAGGACTCCAAGGATTCAAAGAACTCAAAGGGCTCCAAGGATGAGGACGAGATAGACTCACTCGAGGGGCGCCAAATCAAGCGCGTCCTGAAGACCATCAAAGCGCGCCCGCCCCCCCAAAACCTCTCCGGGAAAAAGCTAACCGCCTACCAAACCTCCCAGCTAAAGAGGCGGTAGCAGAGGGTACTAAAGCGAAGACGTAGGGAAAAACATCGGGTGAAGGCGAAGCAGAAGGCGAAGAAGGACCGGAGGGCGGTTAAAGAGGAGATACTATTGGGGATGATTAGGAAGGAAAGGGAGAGGAAAGTTAAACTGAAGCGGAAAGTTCAGTTCTTGGAGGCGCTACATAATGAGAAGAAGAAGAAGAGGGCGAAGAAGGTTTGAGCGTCTTGATCGTCTGACTGATTACTCTTTAATACTCTTATGTTTATTGTCACCATATGTACTCTTTACTACTCTTGATGTTTATTATCACCATATATAATCTTACTACTATACTCTTAGATACTCTGTTTATTGTCACTATTGTATTTAGATATACTCTTTACTACTCTGTATTGTCAACATTGTATTTAAATATACTCTTTATCACCCAATCCCCCTCCCCCCTCCTCCCTATCCCCCCCCCCCCTCACTTATCTCGCTACCGGTACACCCCAAATCCCTGACTCCCTGCTGGCGTCAATATCAGTGAGTGGTGCTGAGTGGTATGAGGTGTGGTGTCAGTAGGTGTGATGTGAGGGATGATATTTGGTGCGAGGTGTGTGGTGTATGGTATGAGGTGTGTTGTGTGAGGGATGAGGTGTAAGGGATGAAGTATGGTGTTGAGGTGTGGTGTATAATTATGATGTATTGTGTGAGGGATGAGGTGTATGCCCGAGAGGGAGTAGTTGGAATATAGAAAAAAAAAAAAAATGTGATGTGGTGTGTGGGGGTCAGGAGAGATGGTGTTGTGGGGTATGGTGTGATATGTGGTGGTGTAGGGGCTGGAGGTACTGACATCAGAGATACGGAGGCAGCTGGTACTTTAAAGGACCTACAATATAGTTCGTATTTTTAAGCTAACGAAAAATTGATTCATCCCCATCTTAAGGGAGGATTTTTAGTTTGCTCCCGAGACCTCTATTAAGCTTAAAACAAACAAAAAACAAAACCCCTTTTCGAGATAAATTTTTAAATTTTTCGGTAGAAATATGTCCCTCTCCTAAATTACAGGCTCGCTATCGCTCGCCAGGAAAACAATCGACACCTAAATGGCACGAAAGGTCTTAAAATTTACAGAAATTGGGGGATAGGTCTTAAAATCGACAAACATTGGGTGATAGGTCTTAAAATCGCTCCCATTAACTCACACACTCTCACAGGCTTTATCTCTGTCTCTCTCACACACACATTTACTCACATACATATACAGATATATCTATTTAGGACTATCGAGAGAGAGAGAGGACGATGACACCCCTTGAAAACTAACTAGAATGCTTGCCTAACTTTTCGGGTACTACTTTAGACTGCTGACCACACCATGCAATCGGTAGGTCCAATTCTCTTACTCGTGCTGCATACGTAATTAGCTAGTGGTTATACATACATAGGGGTTACGTACACGGGCATACACACACACTCTCACTACATACACACACTCTCACTCTCTCTACGCACACATACTCACTCATTCACTCCCTATACACATATATACTCTCTCTCCCTCTACATACACACACTCTCTCTACACACCCACAAACTCTCACTCTCTCTCTCTACACACACATAAACACACTCACTCATTCGCTCTTTCTACACATACGCACACTATCTCCCTCTACACACACACACACACATCTACACACCACACGCTCTCTCAACACACACACACACATCTACACACCACACGCTCTCTCAACACACACACACACACACACATCTACACACCACACGCTCTCTCAACACACACACACACACACATCTACACACCACACGCTCTCTCAACACACGCACACACACATATCTACACACCACACGCTCTCTCAACACACGCACACACACACATCTACACACCACACGCTCTCTCAACACACACACACACACACATCTACACACCACACGCTCTCTCAACACACACACACACACACTCACACATCTACACACCACACGCTCTCTCAACACACACACACACACACACACATCTACACACCACACGCTCTCTCAAAACACACACACATCTACACACCACACGCTCTCAACACACACACACGCACACCAAGAGGCTCCACTAGCGGTCAACAGTAACACAATGCAGGTTGCCAGTTTTTCACTCGATATATTTTTTGTATATAAATTATATACTGTATCAAACCTGTTTTTACGGATATTTCGCATACCAGTATGGGGCTTATTTTAGTATTCGATGGTTTATAGTCCGTTCATTCTAGACTGGGCACAAATCCTAACCTCTAATCTCTGTAACTCAAAAAGGGCTGGAACAAATGAGCTGTCAATTCCCTCACCTATTCCCTAGCCAAGTCTTACTATTTGGTAAACAAAATTAGCTCGATTACTCCAGTTATTTGTGAATTACAGAGGTTAGAGGTTACGATTTCTGCCCCAACCTAGAGTGAACAGACTATAGTTTGCTGTGGGGTTTGTTGTTGCTTATGTCAGGTATTTATTGTTTGTTGTTTATGTCAGTTTTATTGTGTTGCTTATGTCAGGTATTATTGTTGTTGCTTATGTCAGGTATTTATTGTTTGTTGTTGTTTATGTCAGGTATTTATTGTTTGTTGTTGCTTATGTCAGGTATTTATTGTTTGTTGTTTATGTGAGGTATTTATGTTTGGTGTTGCTATGTCAGGTATTTCATTGTTTTGTTGTTGTCAGGTATTTATTGTTTGTTGTTGCTTATGTCAGGTTATTTATTGTTTGTTGTTGCTTATGTCAGGTATTTATTGTTTGTTGTTGTTTATGTCATGTATTTATTGTTGTTGTGCTTATGTCAGGTATTTATTGTTTGGTGTGCTTATGTCAGGGTATTTTATTGTTTGTTGTTGCTTATGTCAGGTATTTATTGTTTGTTGTTGCTTATGTCAGGTATTTATTGTTTGTTGTTGCTTATGTCAGGTATTTATTGTTGTTGTTGTTTATGTCAGGTATTAGTGTTGTTGTTGCTTATGTCAGGTATTTATTGTTTGTTGTTGCTTATGTCAGGTATTGATTGTTGGTGTTGCTTATGTCAGGTATTTATTGTTGTTGTTGTTTATGTCAGGTATTTATTGTTTGTTGTTGCTTATGTCAGGTTATTTATTGTTTGTTGTTTATGTCATGGTATTTAGTTTGTTGTTGTTGTTATGTCAGGTATTTATTGTTTGTTGTTGCTTATGTCAGGTATTTATTGGTTTGTTGTTTATGTCAGGTATTTATTGTTTGTTGTTGTTTATGTCAGGTATTTATTGTTTGTTGTTGCTTATGTCAGGTATTTATTGTTTGTTGTTGCTTATGTCAGGTATTTATTGTTTGTTGTTGTTTATGTCAGGTATTTATTGTTTGTTGTTGCTTATGTCAGGTATTTATTGTTTGTTGTTTATGTCAGGTATTTATTGTTTGTTGTTGTTTATGTCAGGTATTTATTGTTTGTTGTTGCTTATGTCAGGTATTTATTGTTTGTTGTTGTTTATGTCAGGTATTTATTGTTTGTTGTTGCTTATGTCAGGTATTTATTGTTTGTTGTTGCTTATGTCAGGTATTTATTGTTTGTTGTTGTTTATGTCAGGTATTTATTGTTTGTGTGGCTTATGTCAGGTATGTATTGTTTGTTGGTTTTATGTCAGGTATTATTGTTTGGTGTTGCTTATGTCAGGTATTTATATGTTTGTTGTGTCAGGTATTTATTGTTTGTTGTTGCTTATGTCAGGTATTATTGTTTGTTGTTGCTTATGTCAGGTATTTATTGTTTGTTGTTGTTTATGTCAGGTATTTATTGTTTGTTGTTGCTTATGTCAGGTATTTATTGTTTGGTGTTGCTTATGTCAGGTATTTATTGTTTGTTGTTGTTTATGTCAGGTATTTATTGTTTGTTGTTGCTTATGTCAGGTATTTATTGTTTGTTGTTGCTTATGTCAGGTATTTATTGTTTGTTGTTGTTTATGTCAGGTATTTTATTGTTTGTTGTTGCTTATGTCAGGTATTTATTGTTTGTTGTTGCTTATGTCAGGTATTATTGTTTGGTGTTGCTTATGTCAGGTATTTATTTGTTTGTTGTTGTTATGTCAGGTATTTATTGTTTGTTGTTGGCTTATGTCAGGTATTATTGTTTGTGTTTATGTCAGGTATTTATTGTTGTTGTTGTTGTTATGTCAGGTATTTATTGTTTGTTGTTGCTTATGTCAGGTATTTAATTGTTTGTTGTTTATGTCAGTATTTATTGTTTGTTTCTGTTGTTTATGTCAGTATTTATTGTGTTTGTTGTTGCTTATGTCAGGTATTATTGTTTGTTGTTGCTTATGTCAGGTATTTATTGTTTTTGTGTGTTTTATGTCAGGTATTTATTGTTTTGTTTGTGCTTATGTCAGGTATTTATTGTTGTTGTTTATGGTCAGGTTTTATTGTTTGTTGTTGTTTATGTCAGGTATTTATTGTTTGTTGTTGCTTTATGTCAGGTATTTATTGTTTGTTGTTGTTTATGTCAGGTATTTATTGTTTGGTTGTTGCTTATGTCAGGTATTTATTGTTTGTTGTGTTTATGTCAGGTATTTATTGTTTGTGTTTATGTCAGGTATTTATTGTTTGTTGTTGTTTTATGTCAGGTATTTTTGTTTGTTGTTGCTTATGTCAGTATTTATTGTTTGTTGTTGCTTATGTCAGGTATTTATTGTTTGTTGTTGGCTTATGGTCAGGTATTTATTGTTTGTTGTTGCTTATGTCAGGTATTTATTGTTTGTTGTTGCTTATGTCAGGTATTTATTGTTTGTTGTTGTTTATGTCAGGTATTTATTGTTTGTTGTTTATGTCAGGTATTTATTGTTTGTTGTTGTTTATGTCAGGTATTTATTGTTTGTTGTTGCTTATGTCAGGTATTTATTGTTTGCATTGTTTTGCCTGCCGAGATCGGAACCTCTCCGGGTGGTCAGGGGCCGGGGGAGTGCTGGAGCGACCTTGGTAACCCTGGTCTCCGGGTCTCCTCCTGGGTGACCTGGATGTGTAAGAGTTTGTGTTTTTTATCTGTGTTTATTTTTTGTTTTATGTTTTTGTGTTTTCCCTGTTCTTGCTCTGTCTTGAGTCGGCTACCCCCAAAATGGGGATTGGGCCGCCTGAGCATATAGATAGATAGATAGATTGTTTTGTATGTAATAATATTTATCCGGTAGCATTTATAATGATGTTTTTAAGGGGAGATATCCACTTGAGGGATTTTTTTCTTGACCTCTTTCTCCCTCATGTTTAGGCCCATTGCTTTTGAGATTTTAAGACGTTTGCCCCATTAGTTTGGCGATTTTAAGAACTTTCATCCCATTTCTGTCAATTTTAAGATCTTTCGTGTCATTTAGGTGTCGATTTTTTCCTGGCGAGCGATAGCGAGCCTGTAATATAAGGGGAACCGGCCTTCGGCCGGGAAATTTTTGCTATCGAAAAATTTACAAATATGTCTTGAAAGGGGGTCAAGGGAGTGTAATTTTAAGCTTGATGGAAGTCTACGGAGAAAACTAAAAACCTCCCCTTAACCCCTTCTGTACCGGGGACGTCTTTGTAGTTTTATTCTAGCTATATTTAGACGATTGTGTGCAGCTTATAAAACCCCTTGAAGCTCTGCCGCGGTTTAGCAGTTTATTTTGGCTATCATGAGACGAGTTTGTGCGGCTTAGGAAGGATCTGTGGGTATTAAAAGGGTAAAGACTCTCTCAATCAACCCTCTGACTTCCATATATACCCCCTTCCTAATCTGTGGGTATTAAAAGGGTAAAGGCTATCTCAATCAACCCTCTGACTTCCATATATACCCCCTTCCTAATCTGAATAAAATCGTCTAATAACTACAGAACAGAAATGCGTCTTGGAGCTCGAAAGGGTTAAGGGGAGGTTTCCACTTGAGGGATTGTTTTCTGGATCCCTTTCTCCCTCATGTTTAGCCCCATTGCTTTTGAGATTTTAAGACGTTCGCCCCTTTAGTTTGGCGATTTTAAGAACCCTCGCCCCATTTCTGTCAATTTTAAGACCATTCGTGCCATTTAGGTGTCGATTTTTTCCTGGCGAGCGATAGGGCTCGCGAGCCTGTAATTTAAGGGGAATCGGCCTTCGGCCGGGACATTTTTCTATCGAAAAATGTACACATTTATCTTGAAAGGGGGTCTAGGGAGAGTAATTTTAAGTTTGATGGAAGTCTAGGGAATCAACTAAAGACCTCCCCTTAAGTTAATATAAAGACCTCCCCTTAAGTTAATATAAAGACCTCCCCTTAAGTTAATATAAAGACCTCCCCTTAAGTTAATATAAAGACCTCCCCTTAAGTTAATATATAGTATTTCGACAATTTTACCAATTAACTCCATTACCCCTACAATTTTACCAATTAACTCCATTACCCCTACAATTTTACCAATTAACTCCATTACCCCTACAATTTTACCAATTAACTCCATTACCCCTACAATTTTACCAATTAACTCCATTACCCCTACAATTTTACCAATTATCTCCATTACCCCTACAATTTTACCAATTAACTCCATTACCCCTACAATTTTACCAATTAACTCCATTACCCCTACAATTTTACCAATTAACTCCATTCCTACATGGAACCAATTATCTCCATTACCCCTACAATTTTACCAATTAACTCCATTACCCCTACAATTTTACCAATTAACTCCATTACCCCTACAATTTCTTTCTAAGCTATAAAACAAAATAGTTTATTGATTGGTAGAATAAAACGAAATCGGATATTGTTTGGTTATATTAGGCTAGGGTTGAATTTGATGCATTTGGTTGATTTATCAGTGGTTGAAATCTACCAAACGACCTGATCAGTTGGTTGAGTTAGGTTGTTTCTATTTTTCTTCTATATGGATGAGGGAGACAAAAGGCAGAACTGCTTGTGACGAGTGCTTACCCCATAGTTGAAAGAGTGACAGGGCCATAATCAAGGAACGTTCGAGACAAAATGCCTGGACACACGGAGTTTGATGCAATTTAAGTCATAGGTTGTGGGAAAGATGGGTTCAGGGAGAGATTGCCAGAGCTTAGCTGTCTAATAGAAGAAAGACTGGGAATATCGGTTCTCTCTTGAGTTGGAGAGTTGCACAGAGTAAGGATGGGATTGTGTTGCAAGACGGGTACTACTTGCTCTATGTAGAGGGGGTGGTATACACTGAGATACACTGATCTCTTTCTCTTCCTCTCTCTCTCTCTTCCTCTCTCTCTCTCCCTCTCTCTCTGTCTCTCCCTCTCTCTCTGTCTCTCTCTCTCTCTCTCTCTCTCTCTCTCTCTCTCTCTCTCTCTCTCTCTCTCTCTCTCTCTCTCCCTCTCTCTCTCTCTCTCTCCTCCGCTCTCTCTCTCTCTCTCTCCTCTCTCTCCTCTCTCTCTCTCTAACCACATCTCTCACACTCTCTTCTCCCTCTCTTTTGTCCCTCTCCTCCCTCTCTCTTAAATCGTCTCTCTCTCTCTCTCTCTCTCACTTATCACCCCATCAATGCTAATATATAAGGTCACCGATACTCCCCCCCCCCCCCCCCCCCCACACACACACACACATATTTGTATTAACCTTTGCAAGAATTCAGACCACCTTGCAAAAAACTCACCCCCATCCGTATAACGGAAGACTAACGCAAAAAAACCGCAACAGGGCTTCCTAACTTGGCCGCGATTTGTTTGAGGTGATCTGTCTGTGCCGGTTTTGGGTAATGCGAATGATGATGTATTGCGAGGTGAGGCTATAAGGTTATACACACACGCATATATATATACCGGTATATATACTGTTATATATATATATATATATATATATATATTAATAATTATATATAATATATATATTATATATATATATATATATACAGTATATATATATATATATATATATATATATATATATACACGTAGGTTACGTAGTACCCGTCTTGCAACACAATCCCACCCCAACTCTCCAATTCAAGATTGAAACGATACTCCCAATCCTTCTATTCAACAGCTGAGCTCTGGAGCTCTCTCCTAGAATCAGTCTTTCCCTCTTCCTATGACTTAAATTGCTTCAAACTCCGTGTGTCCAGGCATTTTGGCTCTGTCACTCTTTCAACTCGGGGGGAGGCACTCGATACAGGCAGTCCTGCCTTTTGTCTCCCTCACTCACATAGAAAACCAAAAAAATATATACCGGTACCGTTTTATATAATGCACTTTTTTAACATCTCCATAATAGGCCTAGCAATAATATGTAAACATCAACAAGTTTTTAAGGTAAACTGTCGCATTGACATTTTAAGGTTGTATTGCGCATCAAATAGTAATGATATAGGAACAGATAGCCTATGTCCTTGGTAAATACGTGTTATAAATGTACCGTTGTTTGTAGCCAAGGGGTAACGCACAGCACAGTTCAGTTCTTGTAGCACTATAGTTGATCACCAGGTTTATGGGGAACCTTGTATTTATTGATTTACATATTCATATATATATTTAATTATTTGTTATTGTTAGTTGACCAGCCTGTTGAAGGGGAGGCATGTTTTGATTTATATGTTTACATCTTCATATAGGTACTTATTATAGGTACTTATTATAGGTACTTATTTACATATTCATATAGGTACTTATTATAGGTACTTATTTACATATTCATATCGGTACTTATTTACATATTCATATAGGTACTTATTATAGGTACTTATTTACAAATTCATATAGGTACTTATTATAGGTACTTATTTACATATTCATATAGGTACTTATTTATCGGTACTTATTTACATATTCATATAGGTACTTATTATAGGTACTTATTTACATATTCATATAGGTACTTATTTACATATTCATATAGGTACTTATTTATAGGTACTTATATAGGTACTTATTATAGGTACTTATTTACATATTCATATAGGTACTTATTTATAGGTACTTATATAGGTACTTATTTATCGGTACTTATTTACATATTCATATAGGTACTTATTATAGGTACTTATATAGGTACTTATTTATCGGTACTTATTTACATATTCATATAGGTACTTATTTATAGGTACTTATATAGGTACTTATTTATCGGTACTTATTTACATATTCATATAGGTACTTATTATAGGTACTTATATAGGTACTTATTTATCGGTACTTATTTACATATTCATATAGGTACTTATTATAGGTACTTATTTACATATTCATATAGGTACTTATTATAGGTACTTATTTATCGGTACTTATTTACATATTCATATAGGTACTTATTATAGGTACTTATTTACATATTCATATAGGTACTTATTTACATATTCATATAGGTACTTATTATAGGTACTTATTTACATATTCATATAGGTACTTATTATAGGTACTTATTTACATATTCATATAGGTACTTATTTACATATTCATGTAGGTACTTATTATAGGTACTTATTTACATATTCATATAGGTACTTATTATAGGTACTTATTTACATATTCATATAGGTACTTATTTATCGGTACTTATTTACATATTCATATAGGTACTTATTATAGGTACTTATTTACATATTCATATAGGTACTTATTATAGGTACTTATTTACATATTCATATAGGTACTTATTATAGGTACTTATTTACATATTCATATAGGTACTTATTATAGGTACTTATTTACATATTCATATAGGTACTTATTATAGGTACTTATTTACATATTCATATAGGTACTTATTTATCGGTTATATTTTTAGTTTCCTTCCAAGATCTCCATCAAACTTTCAATAATACCCCCAAGACCCCCTTCGAGATAAATTTGTACATTTTTCGGTAGACAAATGTATTAATATAAACTTTCGTTTTCGTCTTCGTGTTCATTTTCGTCTTGTTTCGTCATATTCGTCTCTCTCTCTCTCTCTCTCTCTCTCTCTCTCTCTCTCTCTCTCTCTCTCTCTCTCTCTCTCTCTCTCTCTCTCTCTCAGGAGGGAACGGAGGGTGGGGAGAGAGAGCCTTCATTTTTGCTATCCTTTCCTTTCACTTTCCCTTACTCACGGGTTAGCTATCTCTACCAGAATTAAGTCCTGACCACCTCGCTGGGATCGTAAGGTCTGTTTGGTCAGTGTATCTATGTACATTTATGTAAATCTCTCTCTCCTACACACACACTTACACACAGGCACAGACACAACTACAAATACACCCAGACAGACAGACACACACACACACACACACAGCCCGTAGCCTAGTAGGTAGAGCTCTCGTCTCACACACGAGGGGTCGGGGGTTCAATCCCCGGCCGGGCGGAGACAAATTGGGCTTGTCTCCTTTCATGTGTTAGCCTCAGTTCACCTAGCTGTAAATAGGTACCTGGAATAAGTGGACGACGTTGTGACGTCCCATCTGGGGTTGGCAAAAATGGTACAAGGCGAGATGGGTATCATATGGTTCACCTAAGCTGATGGCTACCTAAGCCTTCGGGCGAGACGGTACCGTCTCTAGTGAGAATGGTACCATACAGATCCACCCTAAGCCTTCGTTTCCGATGTCGCCAATTGGCTAAAAATACAGACTACACACACATCCACAGCCATTCCAACGATACATATAACACCTACACATATAGGAGGCGGGAAATAACGAGCATGCTCACTCCCGCAATACAACTAGAGTAAGTACAACTAGAGTAAGTACACCCATACACCCAAACACACACACACGCTAGCACACACACAAACACACACACACTTTCATTTTCATATCTGTACATCTCATGTTCATCCACTAAATTGTAAAATGTGTATTTTCAGCTCATGAGGCTGCCATTCTTTAATAAACCGTTTATTATTATTATTATTATTATTATTATTATTATTATTATTATTATTACACACACCTTACGGTCATCTGCGGGTGGGTGCATATATTTGATGATGACCTCCCGATTTAGTAGAGCCGGGGGAGTCCATCAGAGAGAGAGAGAGAGAGAGAGAGAGAGAGTGAGAGTATTACCGTGTCTGTTGTGTTGGGGGGATTGTGGGGGAGGGGTTAACCCCTTTTGTACCGGCGACGTCTTTTTTAACTTTATTCTGGCTACCATTAAACGATATTATTCAGTATATAAAAAGGGGCCTCCAGCAGTTAACAGCCTTCGAACTATCTCACTTGACCCTTTTTACCACCACAGATCCTTCTTAAGCTGCATACAACCGCCTAAATATAGCTAGCATATTATTAAAAAGACGTAGCCGGTACATAAGGGGTTAAGGGGGAATCCCAAGTGCCCCCAAATGGTTCCTCCCACCGCGGGGTGCCTCCAGGGATCGAAACTGTTCACTCTTTACGGGAACCAAGGTAGTCCGCTTTTGGGGGTTGTTGTGGCCTAACTGTGTTTTACCCGATACCGTCTGGGGTCCTTAAGGGCAGGTCTCCACTTGAGGGATTTTTTTCTTGACCCCTTTCTCCCACATGTTTAGCCCCATTGCTTTTGATATTATAAAACGTTTGCCCCATTAGTTTAGCGATTTTAAGAACTTTTACCCCATATTAAGACCTTTCGTGCAATTCAGGTGTCGATTTTATCGTGGCGAGCGATAGCGAGCCTGTAATTTAAGAGGAACCGGCCTTCGGCCGGGAAATTTTTCTACCGAAAAATGTACAAATTTATCTTGAAAGGGACTCAAGGGGGTGTAAATTTAAGCTTGAGGGAGGTCTAGGGAACAAACTAAATACCTCCCCTTAAGGGGAAGTTTGGGTTTTTTATGGACCCCTTCTCCCTCATGTTTAGCCCCATTAGTTCTCGGATTTTGAGACGTTCGGCCCATTAGTTTGGCGAATTTTTAGACTTTTCGCCCCTCTCTTTGTCAATGTTAAGATCTTTCGTGCCATTTAGGTGTCGATAGCGAGCCTGTAAATTGGGAGGAACTGGTCTTATAGTATATCTTATTATGTTTCCTTTAGTAATTCTTAGAAAATACCAAAAAGACAATATCTCTCTCTCTCTCTCTCTCTCTCTCGTACACACACACATGTACACCGTTATACCCTCCACCATAGCTTTCACACAAGACTGTTATTTCATTACAATTGGTATCTCTTATGTAAACCCCGCACGCAATCCGCACGCAATCACTACACGCACTAACCCAGACAGACAGGGTATACAGACACACAGACAAGATAGACATACAGACACATAGACACACAGACGCATATACACACAGGCAGACAGACACACACACATAGACATACAGACAGACGAGACGCACAGACTAGACAGACTGACAGACACACACACACACATAGACACACTGACGGACAGACACACACACATAGACACACAGACAGACGAGACGCACAGAATAGACAGACTGACAGACACACACACACATAGACACACTGACGGACAGACACACACACATAGACACACAGACAGATGAGACGCATATATCCAGGAATAGGCCTATGCACAATTATATATTGATATTCAGTATCTATCTATCTATTTATCTATATTTATCTATCTATCTATATCTATCTATCTATATGGCTATCTATCTATCTATCTGTCTATCTGTATATTTATTTATCTATTTATCTGTGTCTGTCTGTCTGTCTATATATCTATCTATATATTTATTTATCTATCTGTCTGTCTATGAAATATTGAATTGACTCCGAGTCTATCTATCTATCTATCTATATATGATCTACAGTATCTATCTATCTATCTATCTATCTATCTATGACCTTAGGAACACAGACTATTCGTGGTGATTGCTGAAAATACTCACTTCAACAGTCCAGTAACATTGAACATGCACTCCACACATAAGGGGAGCCGTTACAAAGGCTTTAATACTCGTCAATCACCTCAGCTGATCTGATCTCTCTCTCTCTCTCTCTCTCTCTGGTCGACAGTAATTCGATTGATACCGGTACGTTTAAGAAAAGAGTGGACGATCAGCTGATGAAGGAGTACAAAGGAAATCAAGCAACAACATATCTAGTGACCCTTCTAGGCTGCTTGTCCTCCAAAACACTGAGGATCAAGTGTCCAAACAGTGGTTTAGAGTGGGTAAGGGAACATTGGCAAAGCGCAACTACTGCCCTGGAACTAAGTGTCCCGTGGCAAGGACTAGGAAGTTAGTAGGGGACAGATGGGGTAGTAACTGGAGGGGGGGTATAAATAAAGTTCATTCATTTACAAAACGCAGTCAGTCGCGGGTTTTTAATGCGAGATATTTTGTCCCCTAAGCGGAGTTTAAATGTAATCAACGTTGCTTGGGGGGGGGGGGCAGTCTATAAAACGTCTCGGGGAAGCCCATTCCACAAGTTGACAACTCGATTGAAGAAGCACATTCTTAGAATTCGTGTGAGTTAAAAGATTTAACCAATAATTTTTTTGCAACCGTTTCCACCGCCCTCGGTGTAATTTAGGAAAAAATTGGTCGATAGGGAAGTACTTTACTACAGTTCATATTGGCGTATGCCTTTGGAATGATTTTGAACACGTGAATTAAGTCACCTCTTAATCCTGCATCTGGGTTAAAGTAAATAGATTTAATTCTCTAAGACGTCTGCCTTCGTTTTGTTTGTTTCGTTTAGGCTAGGTATCATTTATGGTAACTACTCGTCCGTTGACCTTCGTTCTATAGCTTTGTTTATGTCTTTTTGGTAATAAGGGCACCAGCATTTGAACGCCGTAATTCCAGAAGAGGGCGGACTAAGCAATTGTAAAGGGTTAGGATAACGGTCCTTTGGATTTATGGCCAAATTGACACTGCCTATAAAGCCCATTATTTTGTTTGCCTTCTTAACAACTCCCTGAACATTGTTGACTTCGGTTTTAGGTTACTCCCGATATTGTTACTCCCAGATCGGTGTTCTGTTTAACAGTTCTTAAGCTGAGTGGCATTCATCGACTTAGTTTGGCTTTCTCATTTAGGTAATCCGATATGTATTACTTTACATTTTATTTTCCGCATTGAAACTCATTTGCCAAATTTGGGCCCAATGTGACAAATTTATCTAGATTGTGTTGCCCCCCATATTAAAATTCCCGTCAACTTGATCTTTTGAGAGTTACGTCTATTTGGCAATTTTTGTATCGTCAGCAAATTTTTGAGATTGTACAGGTGAGACCCTCATCTATGTCGTTGATGTAAATTAGAAAGGGAGAATTGGTCCTAGTATCCGATCCCCGTGGGGTAACCCCCCCGCTACTTTACATTGTGTCCATTTAGATGCCTTATACCGTTTATGACTACTCTTTTGCTTTCTGTCGCTGTAGCCAATTTTTCTATCCATTTCAACACACCGTCTTGTATTCCATGCGCTTTTAGTTTTAGCAGTAAACGTTTGTGGGGAACTTTGTCAAAGGCCTTTTGAAAATCAAGGTATATATTATCTATATATATATAATATATAATATAATAATTGGATTAATACGATTTAATCAGTAGGCATGTGTAATTTACCTTTCAAACTAATTTCTTCCTATCCTTACTGTATACACTTACCTTGTGGGCATTTCCTGACCCATAAGGTTACACTTCATCCTATTTTCCGGTACGGCCAGAGGGTGGGGAGAGAGCCTTCTACTTTACTGTCCTATTCTTCCACTATATACTGTCCCTGTCTAGTATAGTATATTCGCTGTAAGTAGGCGATAAATCATGACCTTTATCCTCTGTAACTCAAAAAAGGGCTAGAGCAAATTGTCTGTAAATTTCCACATCTATTCCTTGATTGACTCTTCCCGAATGGTAAACATATTAGCTCGATTACTCTAGTCGTTGTTTAGTTACAGAGGTTAGAGGTCATGAATTATCGCCTACTGACAGCGAATAGAGGATAGTATTAAGGCCGGACCACCTAGTTGGGATCGCAATTATTAGGTCTGTGTGGTCTGAGTATCTGTGTAACACTCTCTCTCTCCTATCTATCTATCTATCTATCTAATCTATCTATCTATCTATCTATCTATCTATCTATCTATCTATCTATCTACTCTATCTCTCTTCTCTCTCATCTCTCTCTCTCATCGCTCTCTCGTCTCTCTCTCTCTCTCTCTCTATCATCTCTCATCTCTACTCTCTCTCTCTCTCTCTCTGGTCGACAGTAATTCGACTTGATACGGTACGATTTTAAGAAAATAGTGGACGATCACTGATGAAGGAGTACAAAGGGTAGGATGTACAAAGGAAATCAAGCAACACCAGATTCTAGGGACCCTTCTAGGCTGCTTGTCCTCCAAAAGCACGGAGGCCAAGTGTCCAAACAGTTGTTTCGAGTGGGTATGGGAACATTGGAAAGGGAATTACCTTTACTGCCCTGAACTAAGTGTCCGTGGCAGGATTAGGAAGTTAGTAGGAGGACAGAATGGGTTAGTAACTGAGGGGGGGATAAAATAAAGTGAGTTCATTTAAAAACGCAGTCTAGTGCGCGGGTTTGATGCGAGATATTTGTCTAAGCGGAGTATTTAAATTGAATCCACGGTGCGGCAGTCTATAACGTCCTCGGGGAAGCCCCGTCCACAAGTTGACAACTCGATTGAAGAAGAAATTCTTTAGATTCTTGTGATTTTTAAAGATTTAACCAATAATTTTGCAACCGTTTCCCCCTCGTGGGAATTAGATTGGTCCGATAGTGAAGTACTTTACTACATGTGCATATTGTCGAGGGCCTTTGATGATTTTGAACACTTGAATTAAGTCCACCTGCTTAATCCGCGCTGGGTTAAAGGAAATAGAATTAATTCTCTAAGACGCTCTTAGTATGGGTTGTTCCCCCTTTAGGCTAGGTAAATCATTTTGGTAACTCTAACTTTGAAACTCGTTCTAGCTTGTTTTATATCTTTTTGGTAATAAGGGCACCAGCTTGAACGCAGTATTCCCGAAGAGGGCGGAACAAAGGAATTGTAAGGGGTGGTCCCTGGACCGTTTCGGGGATTAACGTCGCTTTGGATTTATGCTCAAATGACGCTGCCTTATAAAGCCAATTATTTTTGTTTGCCCTTCCTTAACAACTATCCTGAAACACAATTGTGGACTCGGTTTTAGGTTTACTCGATATTGTGACTCCCAGATGCGTTTGTTCTGTTTCCATTTTCTTACGCTGAGGGCTATTCATCGCCAATAGTTTGCTTTCCATTTAGGTATCCGATATGTAGTACTTTTACATTTAATCCGTCAATTGAAACTCAATTTTGGCCAAATTTTGCCCCAAATGGACACTTTTTTACTAGATTGTGTTGCATATCGGCAACACTGTGATCTTTTTGAGAAGTACCCTGATCTTGCAATTTTTTTTGGATCGTCAGCAAATTGTGAGATTGTACAGGTTATACCCTCAATCTATGTCTGTTGATGTAAATTAGAAAGAGAATTGGCCTAAGTACCGATCCCGGGGGTACCCCTTCGACTTTTACATTTGTCCATTTTCATGCCTTTTAAACCGTTTATGACTACTCTTTGCTTTTCTGTCGCTGAGCCAATTTTCTATTCCATATTCTACACACCGTCCCCTTGTTATGTCCATGCCACCTTTTAGTTTTAGCAGTAAACGT